>JAJHUR010076549.1:13574-41659 GCA_027495735.1 Lutjanus campechanus | reverse complement strand
GTGTGTGTGTGTGTTGTTCCTCCCTAACAAGCCACTGGAAGAAGAAAAAAAACAGAAAGCAGGCTAATTTGTACATCTCTGCATAGAATTAGTATTAATTTACCTGCTATCTACGCCCCTGGGACGTTAATAACGCTGTTGTTACAGAGCCCAAACAACTCTGTGCAAACATCAGAGAACAAGAACAAGCATTGTACCCAACTGGTTCAGGAAATATAGAAACAAGTTTTCAGAGCCGCACGCAAACAACAAAAAAAATTCCAATCTTCTCATCTTGATTTCACTGCAGGCCTTCCAGGCGAGCAATTTCCAAATTCCCATTGTTTCTTCTCCCTCTCCTGATGAGGACTCCATTACATTAAATCAAAGTTTTCCAGGCTGAGGAAACAGCTTCCTTAAGTAAGGGTGTCTCCTGATCCTCTCCCAATTCTCCACGTCAGCTCCCATCAGCGTCACCGGCTTGTTGCACTTGCGTTCACCTCCACAGTCCTAGCTGCTGCTGATTAGTTCTCTGATTTCCCTCGCCTTCCCAAAGGAACGCTCAAGTGCGGATGTCTACCCACTGTTTGCTGTGCTAGCATAACAGCTGCAGCTGCTGATAGGTTATTGATATAGCTCCCTGCATGGCAATGACAAGACCACATTAGCTGAGCACTGAAAACTCAAATCCCGTCTCCTGTTGCTCCTGAGTCTCTACAAAGGTTTAGACTGAGGGTACAAAGTCTTTCTGCATCTTTCCCTTTTACAATAAACAATGTATTTGTCATAAAAAAAAAAGTGAGACTTTTTTGCTGTCCCTTTCATACTAATGCCAGGATTGAAGCCCAGCCAATATATGGCCTGATATGGGCCTATCACAGATATTTAAGTATTGGTGTTTGATTTTTTTTGACATAATGCAGAAAACGATGCTTGGGGTGATTAAGATTTAACACAATGAGGAGCATGTATAAGGAGAAGAGGAGCTTCCTGGCACATGTAAATCCTGATAAACTGCTTCTTGTTTTACAACCTGCCCCTAAGTGCCTGAGAGTATTAAAATATTCAGCAATTAATTGATCCTGAACAGTACTGATGTTTAGTTAGCTATTTATTTTATTTATTTATTATCTATTTTATTTTGTTATTTGCTCAGCGTTCCTTCATTTCCATCATTTTAACATGTTAAATAAAATATATAATGTTCTTTAATGAAGTTATTTGTTTAAGAACAGCCTTCTGGGTACTTTTGCAGAATCGGTGCACAATCTACACAGAAAAGGTCTATATTTGTTAAAAAATAAATCAATATATAAATTTTAAAAAAAATCACCAAATCAGCTACCATATTGGTAATCTGAGAAAAATTACATTCTGGCCACAGCCCAACCAATGTTGACTTTTAGAGGAGAAATATTCAAATTTAATATGTTTATTGAAACATTTACAAAGGTGTTATATACAACATTCAGCATCATCTAGCAATTGCAGCTTTGGAAGGAAAAATCAACAAAAGAAAACAAAATCTGTGCAAGTCAACATAATCAATAGATGGGCAAAACTCTCCACTCCTGAAACGCTGCTGGTGGGGCATGAATCAAAAACCACGTTGCAGATGCAGCATCATAGAGCCGTTACATTATGTACCCATCAAGTTACTTTTGCTTCGAGGAGAAGAGAAGCCAGGTCTGCCCGAGCTGGAGCCCTTTTAGCAGCTTGTCACTTGTAGCTTACATGCAGTAACATGCACACGAGGTCAGACAGGCTACCAAAACAAAGAGCAGAAAAGTTCAGATTACATCACACACTTCAGTCTCTGCACAAGATGCCATCGTTCCACTAAATCTTTGCATATCAAGTATGTGATTGGTGCTATTTTTGTTACATATTTGCTGTATTATTCTTTAAAATTTCATATTCATATCATACTTTAAATGTTTAAAAAAAAATACAGTGTGCTACATTTCCAGTTCCTCTCTACAACTGTGCCATAAATTCAGTCCTTTTTAACAGAAATGCATTTTTTAAAAATTCGTTCTGACCTTTGTTTTTTTTAAAGCATTTATATTCATCTCAAATAACTTCATAACCTTTTTCTCAATTTAAACATTTACATATTTTGGGCTTGTAATTTAAATTGCCCTTGCACATAATTTGAACTGTCAATTATTTGTTTTGCTTAAAGTGATATTCCACTCTTAGATAATCATCCAGTCAATATGTACTCACCCCTACGTCGATGTGAGGATGGGTGAAGATCTTCAGTTCACAAAACAGCAGAAAACAGGGTTGCAGCTAATGGCAGTGAATGGAGACCAAATGTAAATGTAAAAAAAAGAACACAAAACAAACACAAAATGTCTCCATCCTGCTCGTGTGGTGTAATCCAAGTGTCCACGAGCCGCGACATTAAAATTTAACCGCAAAAGACGTCATTTACGCCATGTTTTTAGGAGAAATGTCAACTGTAGCATGTAGAATGTAAACATGGCGTCGATCTCACAAGACTTCGTATATCTCTTAATGGACGCACGTGTGACATGCTACAGTTGACATTTTGGCTGAAAACATGGTGTAAAGGGCTTCTTTTGCGGTTAAATTTTAATGTCGCAGCTCGCAGACACTTGGATTACACCACACAAGCAGGATGGAGAGATTTTGTGTTTGTTTTGTGTTCTTTTTTTTTACATTTACATTTGGTCTCCATTCACTGCCATTGTACTGGATTTGGCTGCAACCCTGTTTTCGGCTGAAACTCCAGGATTGTTTTGTGAACTGAAGATCTTCACCCATCCTCACATCGGCATAGGGGTGAGTACATATTGAATGGATTATGATTCTGGGGTGGAGTATCCTTTTAACAAAAACGCTGCATATACTAAAGAAACTAGGTCGAGGAGGCTCTTCTTGTCTAAACACAGAATCAAGTCTCTGCCAAGAAGGAAACTGAGGCAATTCAAGGTCTTTTGATATCATCTTAATGGCTAGACAGTCTGAACAATGCCAGAGGTCATTATGCCCCTTTTGAGTTATTCGACAGATGTTTATTGTAACAGTGATTCAACATTTTGCATATACATTCCAGTGTTTTCTGTGGAATAGAAAAGAGGCATAGAAATTGAATGTGTATTTGTTTTACATGCATGTCCACAGACATCGATGTATGTCAGGAATGTATTGAAGTAAATGACAAGAGGTGGAGTAAAGGCTTTGACATTTCCTTTGAAAAATTTGAATGTGGTGTCAGGCATAATTTATCTATTTTTTTCATTCTCAAAAACATTTTTTAAATTCATTTCAAATTCAAATCATCCATCGTTTGTTAGTTTTGCAAAACTGCTGCACAATAACCAAAAATAATTGGTAGACCCTTCCTCAAAATGAAAGCTACCTTTTTAAAAGTTTAAAATATTTTTCCCCTCCATCCAAAAGTTGTTTCAAATTCCTAACACAACAAAATATATATGCAAGTACCCTTCAATAGTTTTGAATTAAGTCAATTAAAGTGATTGAATTAAAAATAGGAAAAAGAAAAGACTATTTTGTGCTCAGGTGGGTTCAGTGGCATCAGACATGTTGGGGAAGTCTATCATGACGGTGGTTATCAACTTCCTTTGTTAACCTGTGGCTTCCTGTGTCAGGCTCTGTGCGTGTTCACATAAAAAGTGGCATTTGGTGCGTCATTCGACTCTTATTCTGCACAAATTGGACCGTCAAAAGCCAAAAGACAGTTTGGACGGGACAGGTCGTTATAATGCTAAGCTATGAAGAATAGAACTAATGATTCTTTTAATCATTAACTGGTCTGTTAGTTTCTAGTTTAATCAATTAGTTGTTTGGTCTATAAAATGTCAGAAAATGGTGAAAAACCCAAGGTGATGTCCTCAAATGTTCTGTTCTGACCAGAACCCAAAGATATTTACTTTCTTGTCATATAGTCGTAAAGAAACCAGAAAATTTTCACATTTAAGGAGCTGAAATCAAAACATTTTCCCCTTTTTCTTAGAAGATGACTCATTGGACTCACTAATTTAATGAATAATCAATAATCGATTAAGCGTTGGAGCTCTAAAGAAGATTACATATCACAGCAAAAAGCAAATAAGACAAGAGAGGAATGCAGGCGGAATATTAATAATCTACTTAATGCACTCTTAATGCTTGACATTTATTTATTCTAACTGCACATTAAGCAGTTGAATTGCATATTTAAACCTGATACTTAGGTCTGTTACTGTCCAATAATGAAGGAGCCATGGAAATCATTTCAGTTTTTGGCCAAATCAAAGTGAAACAAATTTAATTGATTGAATATTTTCGGCGATTGATAGGAAAGACCAGTGATTCCCAAATTGGCGGTGAAGGCCCTGCAGGTGAGAAAGAAATTTTTAAAAAGCTTTTTAAGTTTCATTTTTATAAGTTTGAAATCACCATTAAATATCAGTTTAATATAAATCAAATAACTTTTAATCAGATAATCATAACTAATCAAACAAAGCAATGGCATTTAATTTATGTGTTGGTCTTCATTTATCTGTTAACAGGTGTTACACTGTATTTGGTGACCGTGTGTTGATCAGAGTTGCTGTAGAAGATTTTCAGATTTCAAACTGGACTGCGGCATTCTTGAGTTTGGGAGTGGCTGGGATAGACGAATCGAAATGAACACAGTGAAATAAACACAATAACAAAGAAAGAGATTGGTGATGCTGTCATGCTGACCTTTATTTCGCTAAAACTCAATTTGAATCCTTTTTTTAATCAGCTGCTTCCCCAATTATTGTTGATGATTTATAATAATTGTTGGATGTGAACTTTTTTCAGCTTCTGAACGGGGGGCATGCCAGAAAAAGTGTGGGAACCGCTGGACTCATCAGTTTTCTTATCAACGTTCTGAGCTGCAATACCAGAAAACCGTTGTTGCTTCATAATTCTCTTAGTTTAAATTCTCTGCATCACCAACGGAGGTTCCCGTGGCAACATAATGTGTTTGCACTGTTTGTGCTGCAGTAATTGCGTTCGGTGACACCGCAAACGTACAGCTGAGCAACTGTGCACATGTAACGCATTTCCTCAGCTGAGAATCAACATCGCTCATGAAGAACATCCTCAAGAAAAGAATTAAGAGTTTTTACAGCAGGATATGAGTTCAGCATCAGTTATCATGGTGATCTAGCCAAGTCAATTAAAAAAGAGCCACCTTTGTGACTAACTTTAGACTCAACATACTTCACTAACCCATTAATTTCACTTTGTAGTGCATTCTTCAGGTTCATCTGGAATAGATCACATGGTGGAAAGATGTCAGTCTTTGAATGCACAGCCATGCGCTCTACTTAATAACCCAAACTGTCCTGAAAATCAGTACAGTTTGAGTTTGTATTCCTTTACAGAAATACTTGGCTGCCAGGTGTGCAGCTGTGAATTGTGGTTTGTGGGTTGGCTTCATCTCTGACAGCATTGTTTGCAGTAGAAAAGTGAATATTGTTGGAATTGCTGAAAGAAATACAAAATTGACTGTCAGCAGGAAAATGGTTTTGTCAAGGCCAGAACTGAGTGGGCAAATAATTTCCCTTCTGTGAAATACAGCAACATTGGTTAACATCCGCAACAAAGCAGTTAAGTGTTATAAAGTGACATTTGCCTTTTTTTTCTAGAGGATTGTGATTCTTGTTGAGTGCAGCGGGTGTCTCAATTTCTCCCGTTTAATAACTGCAGGGATAGAATACTCTAACAAAACTGTTGCTTCAATAGAAAGCACAGCGGTAAATTAATGATGAATCATCTTCAGAAGTTTGGTGATGGTGCAGCGCTGGGTTATTATATCGTGAATGTCAGAGCCATTCTCTCTGATTACAAAGTGTGGAGCATGTAAACACAATACCTTATACCACAATTTGATTTAGCGCACACACCCAGCATAGTGGTTCCTCATCAAAGCTGATCTCTCAGCAATTTTCCCAATCAAGATGAAACATTGTGATCAAAAGCAGGGAGATTTACAATAATTGAACATCACTTGTGTGTCATGTTTGACTCAAGAATCAAGCTCATCTTATCTCAAGCTGGAATTAAAAGCAGTCGCTCGATGTGTTTGCATCAAAATCAAAGGTATGGGGCATCGACCAGTACCTGCAGCTGTGTCTTCACAAGATTTCCCCCAAATTATTCAGTAATTACGCTCACAGTGGTTGCAGGATCGTAAGGTAAAGACTGAACCATAATGACTTAATTTGATTTACATACATCCCACCGATTCACTGCAGCTGAAGCTCTTACTCAGACCACCTAACACTCAGTGAGAGTGTACGCTAAAGGTTCAGCTCCTTGCTCAAGGACACTTTGACAGTTTACACGACTGTTAATGGACACACGTCCGCTATTAAAGGACACTGAACTTGTAACCATCTCAGTTCTGTGACCGCTGGCCCAGCCTGGTGCTTGGGAAATGACTCCTGAATAACCTTTGATCTGGAAAAAAAAAAGAAAAAAAGAAATCATCTCCACTTAGGTGATTAGTATTTCATTATGCACCTGGGCTCTGATAAAAAAGAAAAAAAGAAAAAAAAAAGAAGTTGAATTTAGGCCAATTTGATGAATTGCAAGTATTCACAGACACTGCAGTATTTTTCATGCTTTTTAGCAAAAGGATTTTCTTAGGATGTCTGTAGGCTTCCATAGTAATAATGGATAGTCATTTGCATACATTAATTTTGAACCCTAGAGTTGCTTGCTACTATGCTTTCCAGGTAGATTCATTGCATTGCATAAAACCTTTATTATTTCCAAAGATGAGCCACTAACCAAATTATTTCCTTACCTTTTTAACTTTCTGGTATCTGGGCTGTTCAGTAAATGGGGGCAAAAACTGATACAGGATAGTATGATGGTATTTTGCACCATATTGTATCAATACATCAAGTATCAAACTATTGATACTGCAGAAATTAAATTTTGGTACTTTTCAGTACGTGATGATGGTGTATTTTTTCTTTTGATGAGGTCACCAGATAAGAGGTCATGGTCTTTATGACAGTGTTGGTCAGTGTGTCTGCTTGAAAATCCCATTTTGCTGCAATAAAAATGATGGAAATTAGATGAACAGACTTGATCTTACTGGATAAGACAGATGTTTAATAATTTGCAGTTGAACAAGGGTAATAAATCATAATATATCACAGTTCATGTTATCATAATACTGAGCATATCGTAAAATGTTTAAAATCGCATGTCGTATTGTGATAATATATCATTCCTGACGGTAAGTATTACCAGTTTAAATTTTAGTTATTATTAAAACTACGTTCGATAAACATGCATTGAAACACTCATTGTAAATACTGTCCAGCATCCAGTAAAGGTAGCAGCAGTCTCTCAGCCACTGGTGCAGCAGCAAAGTGGGTTTGTTTTGACAATGAAACCACTGAAATTGTAAAGGACCAACGAGTTCTCATCCTAACTTGCGACATGCAAATGAAATATTACAACCCATCTGCGTCTGTGTCTGATACTGAGGTAGACGAGACCCTTTGGCTGCATGACTACAGAAGCCACGAACAGGGAGCGACACCGGGCTGTAAGGACATTATTCCGTTTCAGTTTGTTCAGAGGTTTTCAGTATAAAACTTGGTGAAATGATTCCAGTGTGTGTGTCCGTTTTTGAACATTTACAGCACATTTTAACAATACCGTGATGGTACTGATGACTGTGATAATTTTGGTCACTATAAGCATGATATGAAATTTCCATTCCGTTTCATCTCTACATGGGGCCTCTGGTGATTCCCAGTCCGACTGTGCAGCTGCTTTCTTACCAATTTCTGGTGTCAAAATGACTGAATCAAAATATAAATCCAGTGTGTTTGTATTTGTAGGCTAATAAAAATGATCAAATATTGTGTAAATATACTACAGAATGTAGCTTATTTCTCCCAGCAATTGATTTTAGTTCCTGAAATGTTTTGTGCGATACTTTTGGAAGGAACCTCCGTCACTGGTGGGCACAAATCCTCACTAATGTACAGTGACATTTGTGCAGAGTGAGGTGGTGTGTAGGAAGAGGTGCTGGATGATGGTTTCACAAGAAAAGCCCTGAGGATGCTCCTGTCCCAGCCAAAGTGATGACACTTCACTCAGTCTGTGAACACTTACTTATGGAAGTGCTCAGCAGGCGATACATCTGCTTTTATTGACTAAATTGCCACTATCATAAAAATTTCACAGTCCGCTCCCCCCTCGTGGGCCTACACCAGACTTTTGGTAGTGCAGCTCTCGGCTGGGGAAATAATTCATTTATTACTCGAAAAATAATTATGCTGAGTGTATGTTTGCATAATGTATATTTATTTTAACACCTTCTCTTTTCATATGCGCCATATTCTCTGTTACACATGGAAAATAATTATAAAGAAAAAAGTGATTATACATCGGGCTACAACTAACAGTTATTTTCATTGTCCATTAATCTGTCAATTATTTTCTCAATTAATCCTTTAGGTCTTAGTCTATAAAATGTGCTAAAATGGTGGAAAAATGTTGCTCAGTGTTTCCCAAAGCCCAATATATCATCCTGAAATGTCTTGTTTTGTCCACAACCCAAAGATATTCAGTTTATTCTCATAAAGGAGTGAAGAAACCAGATAATATTCACATTTAAGGAGCTGAAATCAGAGAATTTTGACTTTTTCCCACGAAAAAAATTGCTCAAACTGATTTATTATCAAAATAGTGGGCAATTAATTTGATCACGGATTAATAACTCATTAATCGATTAATTGTCACAGCTCTAATTGTGTAGTTATTATTAGAAATATGTTCTGCACAGTGTGTTGAGTCATTGAAATAGTGAAAATTAACTGTGAAAACTGCCATTCTACTAGTTCACTGCCACTTCTTGCAAGAGAAAAAAAACCTTTCTGAAGAAAGTAAATAGCTTCCTGCCTAAATTCACAAATCTGAATTTGTTCTTTTGACGAGATTATGCGAGGCCATCCTTAAAGTTTAAATTTAAAAAGAAGTTGGCCACTGCAGGAAAAAGAGACTGAGAATGAATAGTGAGTTAACCTTGAGTTTTTTGTGGCAGCATGGAAACATTTTGACCAACTAAGGGTGTTTTCTTGATGCATCTCTCCTCTTCTTTACTTCTACTTGCCTGCAAAGATCATGATCGTGTGCAGTTTATTTTGAACTGCACCAAATCGAAGTGGGAGGAACGCTGTGGGGGTTGTGTCAATAGCAATCGAGCGGCAACGGTGCAGTTTTGGTGTCAAGGATTACTGGGAATTTGCACTTGCGTCATCTGCTTGGTCAAATGTTGGTGATGTAAGGTGAGATCATCTTCTGTGTAGCATTCATGGCTCTACCATGTGATGCACTTTTGAAATGTTCCCATTAAAAATCTTCAAATCCTTTTTTATGAGTAGGAAGTTTAGCAATTTTCAAGGCCCAAAAGCAAGAAAACAAAATTCTTGACATGAAGTAGTCTCTTCGTGACGGGCGAGCTCAAGTGATTTCATAATGCACTTCCATTAAGTTGGGGTACTTGCAGGAGAAGGATTAATAAAATAATGGGAAAAAATCAAGGTAGCAAACTCCGAGGACATTCAGTTCCTTTTGTGGTTCAAGCTCCAAAAACACTGGACCCTACATTTCCCCTAATGCACCATGATAATATCTTCCCTCGCACCCCTTCTCTCTCTCAAATGCCCAATTCTTTTCAAACCCCACACCTGTAGTATTTTTACTTTAATTTATTTTTGCAGAATCTCAAGATCGAGCCAATATTAGATTTTGATTTAGGAATCCGTAGAGAGCCAAAGTCATCACGTCACAGGAGCCAACTAGCTTCTGTAACTCTATGCAGTCTCTTATTCAGCATTTCTTACATCTGTCTTTCTGCAACAAATAAGCTTGTGTCCCTGTCTGTATTTTAAGACACACACTCAAAGCCAGGCTTTGGTTTAGAATGAATTATGCACAAAACAAAACAAAACAAAAAAACCAACACTTTTTTCACTCTGCACAATTTCATGGCAAAGAATGCCTAAAAGCATTGCAACGTGCAACACAACTTTCTTTTTTCCTTTTTTTCGAAAAGCTGCCAAGACATCAGGCATTTTAGGCTCTACCAATCCAAAAGAAACGGGCCAATCCCAGAGCGACTGCCTGATATATACCATCACCCAAATATTTTGATCATCCATGAAGTGTCAATACATTTAAGACAGCCGCATTGTTCCAGGTCTTTTTATACACGTCACATTTCATGAGCTAATCGCCTACATCTTGACAGCACCTGATTGATGGCATGCTAAGAAATTAGCAGGTGTAGCAGTGCTGTGTGTGTGCAGAATTCTTTGTGGAGTAGCACTTTGAGTTAATGTGCGTCATGCATAGTGTGGACTACGGAGGCGGCTGCATCCTACATACAGTGATATGAGGAACTCGTGACTTACCGCTGGGGAGTTTATATGCTGGGATCAACGCTAAATAGACATGTTGTCCTTTTCCAACATAATTTAATGTGTTTTGTAATCACTCTTGTGATTTTACACCTCTCGCCACGGACATTGTTTTCTGTCTTAGAAGACGCCTTTATGGTGAATTCACTCCAGACCATTCTCACCACCGAAATTGACTCAAATTGTTGGAGCCCTAAGGACTGCTTTTAAAGGAAAGAGGAAAAGGAGATTTGATTGGTCGTGACTGACGCTAGTCTCTACAACACCTACTGGTCATGTATTCTCCTCACTGTTTCCAACTGTGCTGCTGTTACACTCCACACCTCTTGACCGCACTCTGAGCTGCGAGCTGTGCACTAGTGATCCTTGAAAATGGAGCCTAAAGAGAGACTCAGGCTCCATTAAGACTACAAGTAAAATGGTCTCAATTTTGATAATTGTTTCTTTACTGACCTGTTCTTTCTTCAACTCTTGTTACTGAAGTCTGCACATAGATGTGTTTTATTTGCTGATGAGGACAGCATGACCACATCCTAAACTTGGCCTGATAAGTGACAGTAAGTATGAGTTTTTATGAGTGAATCACATGAGTAAATCAAATGTTGTTGGTTAACAGTACCAATTTTATAAAATCCATTATAACAAGTAGAAGATTGCATTATGGTACAAATACGCACTTCAAAGGAAGAAGCTGTTTTTACTCTGAAGAAGAAGCTGATGGAGTATCTGTGCAGTATTGGACTATATAAAAATATAAATCATTGTCAAAAGGAACATTATTGACAAACAGTTGTCTGCTTCATCAGGAGAAGAAAAAGAACTCTGTGGTACTGGGAGAATACTGGGAAATAGTGTCAGAGTGAGACCTCTTACATTCTCTTCCTGTGCTAGACAGCAGCTACCGCATGTCTGATCATCAACGATATTTCTCTACTTTTAGTCATCGGTCTGTAAGCAACAGGGCGTTAGCCGTCAGAATAGCTCTCTGCCTCGAGGTGAGGAGATGATGTGTCAGAGCTTCCAGCTGAATGGACAATGTGGTGAACGGACTCACGGCTGAGCTAAGAGGTTAGCACAAAGCTCACCGTGTTATCTATGCAGGTAATCCTACGAACACAAAGTTGTTTGCAGGAATGTTACGTCATTGCCAGCACATTATTTTAAATATTGCTGGTATGCTGTGATTTCCCACCACTTTTTGGAGATGTTGTGCCAGTGTTAGTTTGTATCGGTGGGATGTTGCACGCGGCGTCCCTACTAAGACAGGGTTGTTGCTGGAACATTGCTGCAGCAGGAAGTTTGAAGCGCAGTGTTGCTGTAATGTCCCTGCAGGGCAACGTTTTAGGTGTAATGTTGCAGGAACATTGGCGGGGAAATCCAGTAAATTGTCAAATTTTAGCAAAGCTGCAGCAACATCATTATACAAACTACAGAAAATGTCCTGCAGAGGACCTTGAACAGATGTTGCAAAAAAATACCCAAGCACCTGTTAGGTTTACATGTTTGAAACATTTCAACAGTGACTGTAATGTTGAAGTCACGTCGTGCCAATGTCACAAATGAAACATCACAATCACATCGTCGCTGAGACATACTGTGTTTGTGGGGAAGCAGCTGGTGATTTAAAAAATAAGTACGATGATTCCTGTTTCTGGGCGTAACGTTTACAAGCATGCTGCCTGCTTATTTGCTCACCAAAGCTGATTAGATTCACTCTTTTTTTTTTTATTTGGTAAATTACAAGGTTTTTCAGTACTCAGAATGATCAAAAGGAATTTGGTTGGTGCCATAAAAGTATGAAAGTTCAGAACACTTCCCTAATAACTGGAAAGTGCGAGAAATGAATGGGAAAAACATAACTTCAACAACCAGTATTATTCTGTTTTTTTCCATTATCACTGTCAGGTTATATTGTTGTGGATGACAAGTTCACATACCAAACACACAGAGCTCCAAATAGCATACAAACTGCTTATAATTGAACATGTAGACCTGAGGGGTAAACTTAGAGAGAAATACAGCCCCAACAATCCCAGCAGAGAGCCCCAAGAGCCCCTCAAGGTTTTTTATCGCCAATCAGTTGGTGGTAAGAGGGTGACTCACTCACATTGCGCTGTGTTATCTGAGCGTCTGAACATGGTGCATTTGAGTCACAAAGTGACACCTTTATGTTCCTGGAGGTCTCACCATGGCCGCTTTCCCCTCTTCTCCCCCCACATTCTTCATGAATAACATGCAGTAAACTTCAACATGATTTATAGCTGTTCCTACATTCATATACCCTATTGTTCACCGCACATCAACTGCAGTGAGGGAAGACCCTAACACAGCAGTAAATATCAATTTTCCATTTAAAAAAAAAAAAAGATGTTCCATCAGGATCAGCATTAGAACATCTGTGGATCAATGGAAGTGAATGTTCTCCACAGGTCGGGTGACATGGGTGAGATTTTTTTTTTCTTCTTTTTTTTATGCCAAGTTTACCACTTTAACCATGGCGCCAACCTTAATCCGATTTTTACGTTTTTAATGCGCTAAATATAACTTTTTGCATACTAACGCCTTAAAATACTTTCCATAATTCAACACATCTCAAAAATAGAGCTCTTCTGATAAGGAATGTTTGACGTCGATACAGATTTTAGAGGGGAGAAATTCCCTGATCACTGATGTGGTGGTTGATATGGTGAATTTTTGAGCTGGATGAAAATAGATTGTTTGTAGATTGTGCACTGAGATGACTCTGCAAAAGTACTCAGAAGGTACTCATTTTTTGTAAATAAATAACTTTATAACGGAATATTATTTATTTTATTTTACATGTTAAATCATTTTACACACACACACACACACACACATATATATATATGTATGTGTATATATATATTTTCCAACCACTTGTAGAAAGGAACAATGAGAAAATAAAGCAAATGAATCTGCCAGGAAGCCGCTCTTGCTCTCAAAAAATGTTCTCCATTGTGCTAAATCCAATTGACTCCAAGTATTGTTTTCTGTATCATTTCACATATTCTTTAAAATTGTTTTCATATCAGTGCATATTGGTAAACACATGCGCTGATACCTATATATCTGTGAGAGGCCCATATCAGGCCGATATTGAGTCAGAAACCTTTCTTTTCCTTTAAACCAAGTCAACAAAATTCCAGGTTGTGCTTTTTTCATAATTTTACAAACACATTAAATCAACAGGACATGTATAGTGTAATGCAAACCTGTAACATCCAACACTGTGTTTTAATAAAACTCGTATGTAATACATTGCAAATTAACTATTTGGAATACTTAAACAGTGACTGACCAAGTGTGTTGTAAACTGTAAAACATTGTAAGATATTTGAACTTTAAAAAAAATGAAAAAAGGGGGAAAAAAAGACAATTGATTCTTTTTAAATTGAAGTTTTAAGAACTACTTCAATAATTTTACATATTATAATTGTGAAACAAGATCCATAAGAGGCTTTAGTAGGTACTGAGTGTCCAAATGGGGGGAGATGCTGCAAAAAAAAAGCCCAGAACAGACTGGATGGATTATATCATATATCCCAGCCCAGCCCAGGGATACACCAGGATCCCCAAGAAGAGCTGCAGGATGTAGCTAGGGAGAAGGCTCGGCACAGTCCTGGATAAGTGCCGGAAAGTGGATGGATTGATAGGATCAATAGCTCTCTGACACATTTCACCCAAAAAATTTAACATCATATGCTTCACAATAATCATATAGATATTATATTATACTTTCTTACACAGGAGATAAAGTTTTATACAGGAATTACATTTATATTGGATCATTCTGCACCTCAAGATTTACACCCACTGCCAACATTCATTGCCAATGCAGAAAGTGTCTTATATGTTGCAAGGCAGAAAGGGTAGGGAGCAGGGTAGCTGGTTGTCACATAACAAATCATTTTTCATGGAGAAGACTAGTGTTTGTGTCCCTTTAGAGGCCTGCAGTTAATGTTTGAATTAATCCGAAACACAGTCATTGTCCGATTGTTTTGTTTGCCTAAACCTAACCACATCTTAATAGATTTGCCAGGGTGTCAAGTCAAGTTAAATTTCATTCATAGCAAGTGGCTACAGTACCTAAGAAGCGACAGTATCCAAAAGCACCTGTTAGCACCAGTGTGAAACAATAAATTGATACTTGGAGAGCTCAGTATTTTCTGTGGTGAATGCAGTGTAAAAACTTTGAGAAACACTGGCTAATAGTCATCTTAAAACCACCTGAAACTGGCCACTGTTTCTGTTATGTAACTTACATTTATCGCCTCTGCCGCTTCAAAACTTTATGAAATGTCATGAAGTTTGCAATTACACAACTCTGTGGAGCTGTCCGCTTCACTGAACCGAAAGCTAACTAGTTAGTTATGAGTCATTGCTGGGTTTTTTTCACCAGGGCGGAAAAAAAAAAATCTCAAGAGAATACATTGATTGATTGTCTGATACCCACAGCTTCCGCCTCTGCTGCTCCAAAACGTATAACCCTAACCCTAACTTGACTTGTAGCTGCTAACTGGCTGTTAACAGTCTTCCTCAAGCAGATGCTGTAGTAATGTTACATAAACAGGGACACACAAGCTACCCACAATCCCAGCTTTCTTATAGAGGGAGGCTCAGCCTGTAACACAAAGGTGCAGTTAGACTGTGGCTGTGCTAACCTGAGGTGAAAGTATTCAGGTACTTTCATTACTTAAGCAAGAGTCTTAAACCTCCACTGTAAAGATTGTAAAACTGACTGAGGCAAATTGTGATTTGTGATCTTGGGCTATACAAATAAAATTTGACTTGACTCTGGGTGCCGGACAAGTAAAATATTTCTGGTACTTGCAAGAGCAGCAGACAGAAACCTTGAGCAGAACCAGGATCTGGTGTGGGCGACCATTCACTGCAACCTGCTGCAGAGTTTGATATCATAATGTGGGTTTTTTTTCAAAATCAATATAATGTTAAAAGACTTAACCTAAAACACCAATAAGAACAAGCTTCTCTTCATCCTTGGTTGTTTTACCCCTCATTGTCAGGTTGCCTTGAAAAAGACGAGACTTATAATATTAAATACAAATGCTCAAATCAGCTGGCTGAAATATGATATTTAACAACTGTTGTGTCCAAACGTAAGAATATGCATTGTCCATGCAAGTGAGTAATCGCCTGCTCTTCTCAGAAAAAATCCCCAAGGGACTTGTTGTCACTCTGGAGTTACAGTCAACGACTGTGAAATGTGTTCTGAATAATATGCATATTCTTGCTAAAGCTTTAGGATTTTTTGTTTTTCTCCACGCCGAGGTTGAACCTTAAATGTCAACATATGCCGCAGTATGGATAAACAGAGATTTTGTGTCAAGTTCAGGAGGCTCACAGAGATTAAGTCAGTCCATTTTTATTTTAACTAAATCCACATAGCACTTCTGTCTCTATTGCTTAAGGCTTGACTAATGACGCAAACCAGTGGTTATCCTTAACAAACATGAATGAGCCAAGAGACCCGTGTGTGTATGTGTGTTTTGTGCCCTAGCTTGTCCATGTATGAATACATAATATGGAAGACACTTGAGTTCTCCCCTTTCTTTCCTGACTGTGCTGGGTGACCCACATATCATTTTATTTGTTATTATTCATTTGGTGGATTTTACGTTATGTAACTTCCTTTTTTTGTGGAAAATTGTACTGTACGCATGGACAAGCCACATGCAGAATAAGTGGTGGGAGGCTATTATAAATAAAACCATTCATCTTTGCTTTTTTTGCACCAAACAATTATTTGTTTTACAGAAGTCGGTGTGCATCACCCTGTGGGTTTGACGTCACCCGTGGAGCTGTTTCTTTTTGTTTGCCCTTGTTACAAGTCCCCCTACAAGAGTCTGAGGATAGATTGCAGACCTGGACTTTGACACTGACATGCAACAGACATTTCTCCCTCTCCCGGTTATTAATTTTCTAATTAATTCTCTAATTCTCCACAACCAATGTGCTGATTAACCACCAATCACTGCACGCACATGGTGATATGAGGGACTAATGCATTCAGTTACTATACATTCATTGTGACATTATGACAAGAACCGTCAGTCTGACATTGTAGTCTATCCAGCCTGTTTTTATTGATTTTTTATGCTCTATTTTTTTTTTTTCCTTAGGGATTACATGGAAACAGTGTTGCCATGGCATGTTTTGGAGAGGTTACAGGACATGAAATGAAATGATTATGGATTCCGAGGCCTTCTTCCTGTGGCATTTTGTAGAAAACAAAGAAATGCATGGTGTTAAAAGAAGCAATAGCATATCCTATTTCACCACCTGGCTTTCAAAGAAACAAAAACAATTCTCTGCAGTCAAATTGCGACTGAAATGTTGACATGTACATTCGTTTTTGTCTCTTTCAACAATTCATGACATACATACATAAGCAGAAAACCCTATTTGTACTGTGAAAATTGCCGATTTCTTATTTGGCCTTACTCACATCTGTGTAATTATTTACAAAATAAACCCTCTTTTCACAGACACACACACACATTTTCTCTGAAGGACATGAGCATTTTAACGGAGGAATAAAACTTGACAACACAACATAACAGCTCAATGTATTTCAATGATGACCTTAAATCTGACCACTCACAAAATCCTCTTTCTTAACTACCTTTCTGCCAGGACTAGCAAGATAAAAAAGATAATTTCATAGCCAAGCTGTGTTGTCATCACAATAAGTGATAATTAAATACTGGGGTCAAGGCATTGTCACAGTTACATTTCGCTTACATGTGATAAGAAATTAACTACACGTATATAATAAGATACAAGGACAGTGTCTTTACACCAATAAGGGTTTAGATGGAAAGGACACCTTTAAATTTCCAGAAGCTAACTGAGAGAAAAGCTTCCTTTTGTCCAACGATTTGTCCTGGGATTGAGGCAGAAGAGAAACAGCACGATTCAGCATCTATGCAGACAGGAGGACATGTATATGGTTAAGTGCTACATCTGGACACAATACAAAAGGTAGCCCAGCAGCAGATGCAATGTTAGAATTTCAAGCAGATTTTCACGCTGTGAAATGTTTTGCAATTGTATAGAGGCTTTGCACATGCAATTACACGTCCCCCAGCAACTGCATTTGCTGCCATCATAAAAGTCCAGTAGAACATTAGCTATGTGCAAGTAACGTCTGTATCAAAATGTACTGTACAGCAGACACTGTATTTAAAGAGATTGCTGCAGTGGCGTTCTACAGCAGTTAACAAAGAAAGTTAATGCATAATTTCCATTAAATCTAGAGTATGGGCTTACTTAATTTACCAAGTTTTTATACCAGAAGCTCATATTTGTTATTTTTGTCATTTTTCATCATAGGGTGAGATCGCAATTCAACAGTATACTTAGAAGTCGCAGGCTAAACATCATCTTAAAGGTGGGAACCTACAGATTAATTTGAGATCCAGCGCAAAATAAGCAAAGTTCTGAGTGTATAATAGCTTAGAACATTGTAATTGAAATATATGATGGGCAGTCATCATCATGCTCAATTATGTCTCATAAGTTGTTGCAGCAGTTTGGGTATATACCACTTATTACACAGATTTCTTGCACAATTTAACCATTTTTGACCATTGAGAATTGATAACATTGTTCAGAAATCATCCAGAATACCACATTAAGACACTAAGACCTTGGGGAGAACCATGGGAAAATTCATGCTGTGATGTGGTATCAAAAACGATGGCGAGCACTTCTGTCCCGGGGATTGCTTGGAAGCCCCCTTATTGTCAATATTCCGTGGAAAGCCAGCCATCCTCTGAATGCCTCGGGTCTCTAGTTTGAGAGTTGCAGAGTTTCATGAAGGTGTGATTATCCTAGAGGTCACAATAGGCCACTTTATACAGAGAGAATGCTGTCACGGCAATGAAATGTCTACTATAGGGAAGAGCATCATCACACATGAATGCAACTAGGCTCATTGAATCCGAAAGAGTCTCAGCTTTCCAGTCATTTACTAATTTATGCAATTCCAATACTCAGTATGCAGGAATATGCCAATAATAGGTGACAGATGTATACTACATGTAGGAAAATGCATGGATTTTGCCCAAAACTGTGCGTTTTGTATGTAATAGGGAGAAAGGGACTAATGTCGGCCGGGGATTTGGACGTCCTGGCAAAATTGAAGAGAGGTTAGTTTTTATAGTGCTGTCAGTCAGCCGTACATGGGAATTACCTCAAGGATCCACATCCATATCTTTGAAATGTTGATAGGAGGCAACAGTGGTTTAGAACTGCAAAATATAGATTTTTTTGTCTGCTTCAGGGCAGCACTAACAAACTTAACACTGACATATCGCCATTTAGGTTGATCCGGTGTTAGTAAAGAGTTGCCCATGTATACATGGCAACATTATCCGTCGTTTTGAGCCATGTTTCGGGCCAACTGGTGAATTTAAGTCCAACATCCACCTTCCTTTTAGCTCAGTTTTTGGTCTCCAGCTGCTAAATGTTACACTATGTTCGGCAGCTTGTTGCCAACAAACTGGACTCTGCCATTTGGTGCAGGGCAGCTGGTTTTCACCGAAAAACAACACTAATGAGAGCAGTGAGAGTGAACCAGAAGAGCAAAGTTGTGGGAGGGAAAACCAACACAACAAGCTGAAAACACTATGAAGCTCCATAAAACTGACAGGAACTGCAGACTCCAGTGATAATTATGTGGATTTGTCCCTACTTGCCATCCCTTTCACATATAAGTAGTCATGTTGTCAATATAAATTTACTGATTATTGCTACACTGCTGTTCAAAAGTTGAGAATTGCATTTGTTTTTCTTCTTTCTTTCAATAATACCTATTTTAACATTGATTAAAAAAACATATAATTCAGACACCAGATGTATTAATTACATTTGAAATTGTTTTGTCCCCAAAAGAAAAAATAATTAAATTATTAGCACTACCACTTTGTCGATGTCCCCACAGTGCTGCATGATGGGAGAATACTGTTTTAACAATATTTCCCCCTAAGCACCCTTCAATTTTTGTTTTTCAGTCAGGAAAACTATAAGTGGTCCAGATCATTATTGGACCGCAACTGAGCTCCAAATATGTTGGGAACCCACATTTCTTTGGGCCATCTGCAGTCTCCTCAGTGGTTAGACTGACTAGATCTAAACTGTGATTTGTGAGTATATAGTGTGTTGAGATAATATGATCCCATTCCAGTAGTGCTAACCCCAGATCACCCTTCTGCTTTTATTTTGAAGTTTTAAGAACATCTTCTAAAGCAATAGGCAGGAACCTATTGAAATGTGCACAGATTTTGATGTTAACCTTCTAATTTATTTGACCACTTACTGGCGATTTCTTATATTCTTGTTGAACTGAACTCAGCAATATCTTTGTCTCTTTCTGACCTTTCAGTTGTCAATCAAGTTAACCCATTGTACACTGTATTGTATGCAATATTGTATACATACAATTTTTTTTTTCCTTTTTTTACAAACTCTTAATACAAAATAAAATCAGTTTGTAGAGGACCTTCTACAACCTAAAAGCATGAAAGACTATTCAAAGATAGTTTAGTAGTAGTCGTCAGCCATGTGACTGCACCAAATCTTTTGTGGCAAGCAAACTTTTGCACTGTAGTTTATATAGTTCCTTTTTAACATTAACATAGTCTCTGATAGGTCACTCAACCTATAAATTCTGAATTACCATTTAAAAATACCCAAGAATATCTACAAAACGACTTTTTTGTCATTGTTGGGCCAGATACTGGCCTATAGGTGACATGTAGCACAATGTATGTGATAAAAAACGTCTAAATGTAGATTGTGACTTTGTGCACCGAACTTTCAACACAATTTCGGACCATGCATAATTATGACAAAATTATCAATTCCTACTCACAAAAGTATGGAATCTAAGCCTGGTCCGTTCCATGTACTGTATGTGCAAAAAGTACTGCTGAGAAATAATTAATTTTGGTCTGACACCCCACCGCAGCTCAGTTTTCTCAGTTTATCAGTTGCAGTGGCCAACAGTCTACATCTTTTATTGAACTCCCGCTTTCCCCAAGCATTCCTCCGACAGCTAGCAGAAGGTACCATGTAAAACTACTTTAAGAACAACTCAAGCTCCACAGTATACCTCCACTCCTCTTTCTGACAAGTGGTGACACAGTAACTGTCGATCTTTCCTCTCCCATTAAGGAGGAGGTTTCACATTTCTCTGCTGCAGGCTGCCAACATTCTTCTCTGTCTTATATTTCTCTTTGAAACTTGCCATACTCTGAGAAATCAAATCATGACGTATCGAACAGCACTGTTCTCAAATAGTGGCTTCTCTGACAACGCTAGAGACAACTTTGGATGTCTGGTGTGGTGTATTGTTACTTGTGGTAGCTGGCTGTTATCTAGCAAAGAAAGAAAAGACCATTCTTGTGGCTGCTCAGGTGTGAAAATATATTCAGTCTGCTACACTGCTTTTAAATTTATGGCCAATCGCATATAAAGTTTTAAACAAATGCCGACAAAAGGAGAAAAAAAAAAAGAAAAATCTGTCTGGTTTATCCGTTCCAGTATTTTCAAAGAGACTCCAGCCAGCAGAGACTGCATTTCAAATGCAGAAATTTAAATTAAACAGGTAGAAAATATACTGTATCCTCAGATGACTGAACGAAAAAGATGTAGTGACAACTCACAGTGAAAGTGCTGTTTCGTGGTTCTGTTTTTGTTAGTATCTCATCTTAATCAAGAAAGATGAATTTTAATTAGGAACTGAATGTGAAATTATGACTTAAAAGTTCAAAACAATAGCATTGACTCAACATATTCTTTTGTAACTCACTGGTTCAGTGTAAGCACGCCAAATTTCCATTTTTTTGCAATTCAAATAAATCTCTTCTGGTACTAATATATTTTCATGAGCCCACCATATTAGCTAAAATCACAAAACACTGGAGTTCATTTCTTCTTTAGTTTCACAAGCTCACTGAATTGCCTGTTTTTGTTGGATGGGCATTTCAAACAAAATTAGTATTCACTGGTACATATCCTGACATTTTTCAAAGATCGACCCAACACATGCGTGGCCAAAATGTAAACTTCTGTAAAACAACACTTAAAAAGGCAATTTAATGCAACTTTCACACAGACTTCTGTAACAGCTTATGTTTACATAGAGATATAGAGGAGTGATGAAGACATATCTTGGACCACCTGTCGGAGCCTGCAGGTGGATGCTGGGGTGGTGGTGGTGGGGCTGAATGAGCAGGCAGCGACGCTGTTGCAGTGCAGCAATGGCACTGACAGGCAGAGGGAGAGATGGGAGGGTTTAGCAGTTTAAATAGACCGCCAGATTGTTAGGGTGCGTTTGGTATGTACTACAGCGAGTGAGGTGTGTTACATGTGATTGTGGTGCGGCTCGAGTTGACTGTCTGAACTAACTCACACGTGTTGCTGCATTTGTCATGGCGCATCATTTTGACAGATGGGATCATTTGGAGGATGAAGAATTAGGTTATCAGCTGTTTGTTAAAATGTTACAATGTTTCATCTGCCCAATAATAATAATAATGCCTTGTCCAACACCTTTTTGGTGTTATTTGGTGATTAACAGTAGTTTTTCTAGCCTTCAGCCTCTTCGCTGTTGTGTAACAAAGTGATCGCAGACATTTAGGCTCTAGAGGGAACATGACAAATGAATACAGCATCAGGAATGGTGCTGTTCAGATTGGCAACATGGGGTGAAAATGTCATTATTTGTGATAATTTTTTGTTTAGTGTGCACATCACGGCAGAGTATCTCACATGACATGTCTCCATGGTGCAACCGAATAAGACACAACTTTTGTGTCAAACTAACTAGTCTGTACATATCGTTTAGTGTGGATTTTACACTCTAACTTAATGCTGGCCCCACACTACTGGAGTTTCGGGTCGACTTTCATCAGATTCATACCTCACGAGAATCAGGATGGCAAATGTGTCTTTTTCCCGCAGTAGCTAATGATCTACTGCAGAAAAGAGGCGAACTGATCATGCCACACACGTTTTACCATCGTCCCGCGTGCTGGGAAAAAGAAACCAAAATAGGCTAAGACAAGACAAAAGATTTTTTTAGAATTTAATGACCATGAAAAATTAAAAAATCATTACCCATCCCTACCTTATTCTTCAGGTTTTCCAAAAAGGAAGATTTTTTTTGTGATTGTGGGTGAATTTTCATGATTAACTACAGCAAGTACCCAGGTGCTTTAAAGGTGTGGACGTCTGTCACTGGTTTCTTCATGCCCCAGCGGGACCTGCACTGACAGTGGCTGCTGGACGGATTTAACTCCTCCACCAGATGCTTTCTTGGCTCAGGGGTATTCCTAGGGTAGATACTCTTGAGGCGAGGGATTTAAGCCTGTGTTACATGACTTTTTTTTTTTTTTCTGTTTTAGGATATATTACAGAATAACTTATTCTCAAGGGCAATTTGGTGGTGATATTGTGCCTGGCGTGTTAGCACAGTTCATCATAATGATGCAGAGTCTGGGAAAGTTATTTTGTGAAAATTTATTCATTTCATTATAATGTGGAGTTAAAAAGGAACCCTCCAGAACTCGATGATTAAAAAGGGAGAAATGTAAGAGACATCAGAAGAAGAATGAAGAAAAAAAGGTTGACTGGCGTTTATTTACATCTAATGTGAAACTGACAATAAAAAAACTATTACTGCCAAAACGAGACAAAAATAAAAACATATCATTAGACAGCTGATACAGAGAAGACACACAGGAGGTGTAATTAAGATGAGAACCGGGATGTCAGCATGTCAGGTTCAGGTTGTTCTACAAGATATAGATCAGTAATGAAACGAGTACATTCACATACAGTCTAATACTCTTATTATGAGGAGTGATCAACTAAAGACAGCATGTCATAAAGATGTTCTCACAAAGTCTCACCGTACAGCACACTGACGTCTTGTTTGAGTTCTAACAAAAAAACGAATCAATGTGAAAAAATTCAATAAAATCAGCAAGGTGACAGATTATTTTAAATGTTTACCCTATACTGAAACAGACAAATCTGTATTGATCGTAGATTATCTCACAAATGAAAGTCAAGTACTCGGTGTATTGCCTTGGAATGAGGGTGCAGTCTTCCAACAGGTGTAACATTGATTGAAATGCATAGAAATCCATGAAATAGAGCAGAGCAGTGGCTCAGGGCGATGTTAATTATAATCACCATCCACACCATTCACAGAGCGATGGTGGTCGAGCAGCAGTCAAATGGGATTCTCTATGGATAATGATGTTAACACTGAGATAACCACATACTGGATAAACAATACTATTATTTTAAATTACCAAAATAAAATGACCAAAAAAAAAAACACATATCCAATATTTTTGTTATATCAGACCTACCTTGAAATGTTTGCTGAGTCTCAATCAGCGTACTTCTGTACTAACATTTCCTGTTTTGCATGCATGAGTGCACTCACATTGACATTTATGGCAAAACAGTGTGCACTGTGAGGACCCAGATGTTGTACTCAAAATGAACAAAAAGGTGAGTGTGCAACGCTGGACACTTCCCGCCCTCAACGGTCACCATCTTGTCTTTGTAGCAGAGGAAGCGGGGCTACCAGACTTGTGCCGAGGAAGCAGCCGCTGTAACCACATCGGCAACACCGAACGCTGAATGACACAGAAATAAGACATGCATGAGATTTTATCGCTAAGTACCATTATACTGTTGTCAGACCAAAGCCACCAACATGTTTAATACATTTTAAAGATTTGGTACTGTAAATAAAATTAAACGGATGTTCATGTTGATTGAAGTCAAACTGAACACAAATGATAAAAGAAGACAAAACACTGGACCACATGATTTGCTCACACAACAGTCCCACATGAAATTTATTCATTAAGTAAAAAGAACATTCAATCACTTCCAAAAAACAAAAACAAAAAAAACAATCGGTGATGTATTGTGTCTAATTGCCCAAACCTAGTGTAGACTGGCTTCAGCTAGCTGATCGAAGTTCACTTATTTGTAACCTACCTTAAAATATAGATTTTGGCAAGCTAAGGCTCTGCAGTTGTGTATCTTTTATCGTTTATACGTGTCTGAGGTCCTTCTACTTAAAATAATAAGTGCTGACTCTGACAAAGTAGTTGAATCAATTTTTTCATCAACAGTTTAATCAGCAAGTTTTTGTGATGTGATACCAACAACACATTTCAAGTTGTACATTGAATCAGTTCACTACTTTTCAAAGCAGCCAGGTAACTTTTTCAGGAATTGTAAATCTTACTTTTCAAGGTCAAGTACAGTACATTCAACACATGAAACTGCATAGTGTACCCTCATAACAATACCACATTAAATTCAATCATCTGCAACAAAGAACATGTTTGGCATTGCTCTACTTTGTATTAATGTGAATATTATGACAGAGGCCTCATATTTTCTATTACCACTGATAATATAAAACTATGTAAAAGAGCCTTGGTACTTTGCTTTTATTCAACATCTGACAAAGTATAATGAGCAGAAATTGGTGAAATACAATAGCTTAATTTGAAATGCCATAATTAAACTCCTCAAGCTTTGAAGGAGCAGATTTTCTCCGAAACTGAACAAAAATGCACAATGATCTTTTACATGACAACATTTTTCTGATTTGCATTAAGTTTGTCTGTAAGTATGTGGACATGGTGTTGGTGATACAGTCTTCATGTATAAAAATTTCCATACCTCGAGCAGAGCAGCTCAACCAGTGATAGCTTGTGGCTGCCATTGACTTGGCCAACTAGCCACTACACTTTGTCCTGAGGAATTTATTTTGCACTTCATGAACTTTTGCTGAACAATTGCCACTACAGATGTCAATAAAAACTTTTTGTATTAGCAGGAATGTGTACTTCAGTCCCTGGGGGTTGTCTGCAGTATGTTAAGGCTGTTAAGAAGAGCTATCAATTTTGTAAAGCTTGTTGGAATTTTTGATTTGTTTTTTTATGACCCCTGAGCAGAAATCCAAATTAACTGGGACCCAGTGCTCTTTGCTGAAGGGACTGTGGATCAGAACAAGTGGACTAATGCCCACGTATTTTAGTATTGTCAACATATTGAGGCTTTTTTTGGTAGTGGAACGCTTATTATCAAGGATATGAGGCCTTAGTATTGATAGGTCATTTTCCTCTTTGTATCTTGGTGTTATCCCTGAAGGTTTATGTAAAAGTTATTATCTACAGAAAGACAGGGGTGAAAAGTACCGGATGAAATGGGATTGCTACTTTCAGGAAACTGATTGAGAGACTTTCTCCTTCTTTACTTTAATTAATACTTTACAGTAATGCTCAAGCCCCTTTGTGATGGACTGTACCTGTGTATCTGTCTTTGGTATGAGCAGACCTCATTCTAGCTCGGGCTGGCTACTGAACTCGGTACTTTTATGGGTACTGACCAAATTATGTTGATATTGCTAAGTGCCAATTCACATGAATTTAATTGATTCCAAATTTCGCGTGTGGGCGCATGTGGGTGAGATAGACAGAGTATAGAGAGAGTTCCCCCTACATCTGTTCAAGCGACAGTGAGTCAGCGCAAAAAGCCAAAAGCAGCCTCAAATGTGGTTAAACTTTTCAAAACATGATGCAGACAACACCATAATATTTATACAGCAAAATGCAAAGCCGATCAGGGCAAGATGTCTAACCAAATAAAGATAAATATAAGAATGTGGAGTGTACTGTGTTTAGCCAGATCTCTCACAACAGCAGATGCTAACGTTAGCACGCCTGCAGTCAGTGCATAAAAAGTTTAGTGTAATCTGCCAAGCACAACAAAACTTATAGTGATTGGGATTGGGTTGGTCCAACTGTAGTGTCTGTGTTGTAATCTAAAACTGCTGCAATGTTTGGTGGAGGAAAATCTGCAGAACTTCCAGAACAAATTCATACAAGGCTCAGGGCAGGTTGTTCCACAATACTCAGTGCAGCCTTCCAGCTCTGAGGAAAAAGAAAGTCAACATCAGATTGACATCTCCAAAACTCTGACTTATGTGTGAACACGCGGTGCATCGGCTGATAAATATGTTATCAAGTGTTGTGAATTGCCCTCAAGTGGTGATGCAATAAAGGAATATTGTCCGGTGTCTGTTACTAGATTGTCAAATATTATACAGTCAGCGAAAATCAGGGTTTTAAAGCAAAAGCATTAACACAAAAACAAGTTAATTAACTTTGTTAAAATGTTATTTTCCAAAAGCACAACACACTGTAATACACAACTGTAGGACTATCTGGGTTTCTGTATTCATTCACGTACTGGAATTATGAAGAGTCACAAAAAATATACCCATAAAGCACCACCTGCTGAAACGGTGATAATGCTGGAAAAAGGGTGAGTAAAAGAAAGAACACCCCAGCTATAGTTCTGTGTCACTAACTTGTCATCATTACTCTTGTTATCTTGAAAGGAGGTTATGATAGTTAATAACTACATTCCTGAGAACTCTTAAACTCAAAATTACTCCAAAATAATTACATTCAAAAATAAAATAATGAAAAGCTGCTGACAAGTCACATCTGACAATTTAAAATGAATACATCAAATATGAAGTAATCGAATGAGTCTGCTTGTAGCCCTCAGTCTCCATTTTGGCTCAAAAAACTGCTAAGAAACAAGGTTTACTCTGACAACTCTGTGATCCAAAAATTAGGCGTCTTGTGGCACTTTTAGCATTTTTGCAGGGACACGCAGCCTAATGCATACATAACTGAATCAACTCATAGTTAGTTTAGCATAGTTTAGCACACCCAACTTCTTAGTACCTTTTAGTTGAACTCTCTTTAGAAAAAGGGCAGAGGCAGCTAAACCCTCATATCCAAACATTTCCAAATGCATTTAAATGCTACAATTGCATTTTGTTTACCCGTCACAAAAAACAAGGTCCGATAAAGACCTGTTGGGAACAAAATGCCAGCTTTTTTTAGTCCAAAAACTTTGGACACTCAAAAACCCAGTCAAGGTAGTATTTTAGAAATTTGCAACAGCCATATTAGTTAATTACATTAAAATGTGAGGATCTGACCACACGGGTGACACAAAAGTACAAACAGCTGCACACATGGTTTGCAGGCTATTGGAAGACAGAGCAAAAAAATGATGAGATGTACCACGATAACAACGTGCTCTGACAGCGAGCTAGCTTGGTATTTACTGAATGAAATGTACAATTGTTAGAACAGAATGCTGGGGTGAGTAAATGGCACAGTACAGAGAAAATACAAAAATACCTCATACAGCCATCATGACTGACTACATTTATACTTCTGGACCGCTAACATGTTAGCTCGCCAGCTAAAATAGCTCAACAGCTAATCTCGCGAGTGGTCCATGCAGCACCAAGCCAGTTTAGCAAATATGTGTGGATGAATTTTGCTTTCCAACTATCTGGCATAACCAGGCCTTTTATACAGCGCTTTGGGTGGATACAGTCCTATTTTTTTCTTCTCGCACTGAATTTGTTCTCATGGAATCTGCGTGTGCACACAACTACCTTTTGCTTTCGATGCTGTCATGTAATGACATCCCTTTTATAATCTGAGGAACAAATAAGGACTGTATTGAAAG
>JAJHUR010076549.1:0-12932 GCA_027495735.1 Lutjanus campechanus | reverse complement strand
AATGCTAAACTAACATCCACCAAGAACAACAACTTATCCAGCTACTTCAGTGGTTCCCAAACTGGGGGGCGGGCCCCCCTGGGGGGGGGCGCGGAGCCACTGCAAGGCGGGCGCGAAAGACCAGGGAAGAAAAAAAGAGTGAAACAAAGCCGAATGAATATGATCTATGTAGGGGGAATAAACAAATGAGTTTGCTGTTTTTATCCAACTGACCTTTATTTTGCTAAAATTTAACTATTGAATTCCTTTTTTTATCAGTTCCATCCCCAATTATTGTTAACAATTGATTGAAAATTTTGTGGTGGGGGGCTTGAACTTTTGTTGGCTTCCAAAAGGGGGCCATACTGGAAAAAGTTTGGGAACCACTGAGCTAGTTAATCACCTAAAGATCTTCATGAAGTTTTCAATGCCTGACTTAAGTTGTGTTGTTCATGGAGGGTGAAACCTCTTCGATGCTGGCTGCAGGCGTGCTAATGTTGGCTGCGGCTGCTGCAGGGGACTTGGCTTTCACACTTTCAAACACAGTTCAGTCTTCAGCTTTTTAGATATACTGTGTAGGTGTTTCCACATGTTAGACATGTTGCATTTGATGTTACAAAGAATGCAGGAAAATTCTAACCACACCTGCGACCGCTTTCAGCTCACCATTGCTCTGGCCGACAAGCAAGTCTCCTTTTCTGTCTATACTCTCTCAGTAGGACTGAAGAATTAATCAAAATTCATTGAAATTGCAATAATTTTCAAGTTGCAGTATTTGTTAATGGCGAGATGTGTGTTAAATATTAAATATGTTCATTCTGCAGAGATGTCCTGGCCTACACATCATATTCTGCAGACTTCTGAAATCATCTTTCTTTGGCACATATTGCTGCAAAAATCACACCATAATCATTTTAATATGTTTTTCAACTCAAATGTTTTTCTTTCCCACTACCGAAATTGAACCGAAAAAACCTGAATTACTTAACGTGAATCAGTAGACCTACATGGTTGTGCTAACAAACGTAACGTGGTTAATACTCTTGAAAGTACCAAATTAGGTACCGAACGCAAGTGATAAACTTAGATTTTAGATTTTGATATTTTGCTTCAAAACACACCTGGTAAACGTGACTGTGTATTATACGCTCACTATTATGCTCTTAAATCTGTAAATATGTCAGCTGGATTTTTATCAGCCATGGTGGCTGTTTAAAAGTGAAGATAACAACTCCCATGATCCCATGCTCCTTCACAACCACATCAAACTACATCTTTTGTTATTGTTTTAATGTGTGACACCTTTGGTGGCAGAATGTACTTATTGTGCGTTTAAGTCATACTATTTGGAATCTAGGGATGTGGCAAAAATATTAATGCTGCTCATAAGCCCCCCCAGAAGCCACAGCTGGTGCTTGTACCCTGGTTTGGATGAATGCACAGGAGAGTCTCATGTGTGCAGGGGGCAGGATTGGGTCGATTAAAAAAAAAAAGAAAAGGAAACGAAAATCAAATTTGTTGAATGGCTTTTTGCAATTTAGAAGTGTCCCGCATCTGATGATGTCATGGGGAAGTGCCCTCAATCAGTACCGTGACACAAGTCCATTTTAAATTTTGAGACTGATTTATCCAAAAAATCTGCAGCCAAAAACATGTGCATCTTCCCCATCAAACATATTTGGCATTAACAGCAGCACTCACAGGGGAGCAGACTGGACTGTGACTGTAAATGAACCTCCAGTTATCTTTTACACGTGTGTGTTATCACATGCCTGGCACTTTGCCACCACAAACATATTAAAGGGTTGTTATAGTCTACAAATAGTAAAAATACATTTTAAAGGCTTACATGTGGGAATGAAAAAAAAAAAAGAGCTGCTTTCCAGTTGCTGGAAACCTGCGTGTTGTTTTCAAGACGATATCCACCCACCACCCACTTATGTCCACTGTGTTTTTATTTTCCACCTCAGGTTAATGTGACTTCATCTGCCTGCAGGCTTCTGGATATCACGCCTACGACGAACTCAAATCTTAACCGATGTTAAGTAATGTTCAGTTGTGATAAAGGTTAAAGACTATCAATAGATCAACAGTCAACAGCAGCCTCCTGCTTTACAGGTGGATCATAATCACTGTCCAAGGTGCTGATCCGAAGACTCCCGGGGATGCTGGGAATTGCAGGCTGCCTGTCGATCACGCTGATCAGCTGTGACTTAGGGGATGCAGTCTTGATGGCTGGCATGATTTGTCATTTAAAAAATAGGTATTATTGGTTTAGTGTAGGTTCTCAAGGCAACGAAGTTCAGCTGCATATTATTTTACACTACACTGCAAAAACAGGCTGTACAAAAACTAGAAATAATGTGTTCTTTATTAGATAGTATTAGACCCATATTAGACTTTATTAAATGGTAATTGGAGACGCATTACAACAGAACTGTACTGTAAACTGAAATGTATTGTTTCCCCTTATTTGACTTTATTACAGGGAAATTAGGGACACTTTAAAACAGAACTGTACTGTAACTCAAGTGTATTATTTCCCATTGATTGACCCTTTCCAGACTTAATCAGAGGGTAATTTGGGACACCTGCACAGGTCCAGTTTTGCAAACCCGCCCCCGTCCATACCTGCAACGCTAAGAACCAGAACCATACCGTTACCTGCAATTATCTCAAAGACAAATCTGCACCCACCAGGAACCTTTAATTTAAGCTCCACGTCCCAACCCACGATTTTACAGTCACTCACTTGTGTTCTCATTTGGCGCAGTGCCTGTGCTCCTGTATCCGTTCATGTGTTTCCATAGTGATGATGAGCCTAGCGTGCGGCTATCAAAAGCTAATACTTGTTGAAACTTTTAACAAGCAGTAAAGCCACCGACAGCTTTATTCTCACAGTCTTCACATGTACCAAAACCCTCCCAAATGTCTGCTTTGGCCTTTTATGATGTATTGTGTGGTACTCACCCCTGACTTTTTTACCCTTTATGTAATCAATCTTAGCTTTCACAATAAAAATCCTGCCAGCTGTTCAGGTGTCATATGACTGTATTAACAGATGCAAATGTTAAAAATTCTGCACAATCATTTTCATTTTTGATTTGTCCGGAAAAAAAATACTATTGTGTTGTGTGCGTTATGTTATTGCTCTCACCTGCTGCCCACCCACAATTACTTTACCTGTGCCCACATCCGTGAATTTATACAAACATATTATTTACCTGTTATACAACATTTTTTGCGACTTGCCCACTGAGTGCAGGACTCTAATTTGGGAAACATTACAATAGAACTGCACTGTAAACTTAAGTGTACTGGTTCCTACTGGTAGACCATTATTAGACTTTATTGGAGGGTAATTAGGCACACATTACAACAGGACTGTACTGTAAACTTAGAGCAAAATCGCATATCTGCCCCTTCGCCATCTAAAAACAATGTGAACAAGATCTACCAAGCAAAAGGGGAAATAATAGAGAGAGAGGAATATTTTGTCTCTGGGTGACTGCACAGACTTATTGTAATATTGTAGAAAGATAATGTGTGATTTAAAAAAAAAAAAAGTAGACATCAGTCTTGGCTGTTCTGCCAATTTATGAGACCAGCTAAACAAGTTGTGTCTTAAGTAGATATGTAATTTCAGTTTTGTTTACAGTACAGTTCTGCTGTAATGTGTCCCTGATTGTCATCTAAGAGAGTTGAATAAGGGTACAATGCTGTCAAATAAAGAACATATTATTTCTTGATTTTGTCTAATTTAATACAAAAGTACAGCCTATTACGCGTATTACTGTAAAATAAAGTGCGACCTAAAACACATGGTGTGCCTGCACCTTTTTCCCCGCATGTGGTCACAGTGGTAATGACTGTTCATGTGTGCATAAAAGCCAACTCAGCTGTGCGTGAAGGAGCTTACCGGTCAATAGAGGAAGAGCATGTTGCGTACAGCTTTTTCTCTCTCTCTCTCCCCTGCACGTCAGCAAACACTGAACTTCAAATCACAAACGGGATAAACGTGTGTTTTTACGTTCAGCTGTTAGCTTTTTTTTTTTTTTTTGGGAACAGCTGTCTCTTAGCAGGACCGGACATGCAACTAGGTATCATGTAATTGGTTTTAATTTATGATGTGACAGTTGGATATCTGATTTCATATCAGGCTACAACATCATCTGGTCTATTATATTGTTATTTTTAGGCTATTATTTGTAATTTGGGGTGCTGTGAAAAATATTGCGGTGCCGAAGCCCTTCAACAGCCACGCAGCTGGAGCCTGTGCCCAGTTCACTCATTCGGTGGCTGTAATAACTGTTTATTTAGAGGCTACATGAAGGTTTGGGTTTTTTTGTAATTTTCGAGAGGTCCACACAAATTGTGGCTTTTGTCTGGAATGTGGAAGAGAGCCTGATGTTCAGACATTGTCCTGTGTGTGCAGGCAGCCTAGTTAACGACACAGCGACTGTGTATTTTTTCTATTATGACGTGGCTTTGTTTGTGTGGCGAGAGAAAAGCTTGAAAGTGGCTGTCTCACACCAAAAAAACAACAGGCTATTAAATTGAGAGTGGAAATTAATAAATCGAGAGCATTGGATAGTAATTCAAGAGCTCAAATTATTAAAGAGCAGGGATTAGTCACTCGAGAACATGAATTTCCAATTATCGATTATTTAACGCAGAATTTTTTTTTTTTTTTCCACGACAGTTCTGGCTCTGTACCATCTGTACCATACAGACTGAAAGAGGACGAGAACTGTTTTGAATAATTCAGTTCGGACCTTTGGGAAAGAGAGCAAAGACAATTCCTGTGACTGTCAAGCAACCTGACAGCAATTTATTGTATTTAAGTGCAGAGAATAATAAGGGAGCAGAACCACATCTTCCATATACAGTACATACAGTATATACTAATGAATAAATGAATAAATCAACAACTGGACTAATCAAGCCCACAGGAATCATAGTTTGCATAATTTAATCAACTGCTCACAGTGCACCTCCATCGTTATGTTACATTAGACAGCATCTAAAACTGACATAAACATAGAATCGCCCAAGTCGGGAGAAACAGTGATATTCCATTGAGGCCCGTGAATACACAGGCTTTAATCTCAGCCAAACAACAGGTGATTTGACTCAATCAGAGGGCTTAACTAATGAGAAGCAGGTTATTATCGTATTTAGGCGGAAGGAAAACTACTACTACACACAGCACACAGATCGTTAGTGATATTATGTAAAATGCATCACTTTGAGTGTGACTCATTTATGTTACCCTCATGTGCAATCTTGAAGTTTCATGAGCAGAAAACAACATTGGCAGTGGAGCAGAGTGGTCATTAACCCCCCCCCCAAAAAAAGGAAGACAGAATTATCAGAAAGGGAATCTTAAAGAGAGTCTAGCAGATAAGCAACATGCTGCGCCCAGGAGTATGTCAATTCACCCAGTTACTGTTGACTTTACCTTCATTTGTGTTTGTTTGCATATATTGTGGGGCCTTTGCAGAGTGTTTTGTTGGGAGGTGAAGCACAGAGCTGACAGACAGCTGCTGAGAGCCTGGGAGCTTTAGGGGAGAGAGTCTGGGGCAGACTGGAGCTTCTGGAGGAAGAAACACATGGGGTGTCACTGAATTTGCTCTGATGCTCTAAGTTTATGTTTTAAACTTTTTGGAATTAAAAAGTGGATTGTATCTTCACTCTTGCTTCTCAACCTGTCTGCAGCAGTGACCCACGGAGGAGCCGACCTCGCCCCACTGTTTATTGTACACTAATTAGTCTCTATGTCCATGTTGGCTGCTGATGGGAGGGAAAATGTATTTTACTTTGTGAGCGTAGAGAGAGTAGGGGTGAAAGAAGAGAGACAGGAGGGACAAAACAGAAAAATCCGGCTTCTCTGGCGAGTGCACACACATACACACAGTTGGTGCCTGCTGGCTGGTGCTCGCTTGCTGCGATTGCCTCAGTAAACTAGTGTGTGCATGCATGAAGCGCAGGCATCTGCACATGCTCGTCTGACAGGAGGGGGTTAGGACGGAGAGCTTGTGACCCAAAACGATGGTATCTCACGTCCGGGAGATGATACTCAACAATCAACAGTTTTTTCTAGGTTGTTCTGACCACTGCAGTGTTTATTGATAAATTGTTTTGTCCATAAAATAGAAAAAAATAGAAAACATCGGGTCCCAGAGTCCTACAGTAGGTGATATCTCCAAATGTGTCATTGTGTCCGACCAAGTGTCCTTAACTCGAGGTTACTCGGTTAACTTTAGGGGCGGGAATCTGTGGTGATCTGACAATTCGATTCAATTCTTTGGTCCGTTTCAATTCAAAATGGATTCTAGATTGAATGAATAGAAAAGGGGACAACATTTTCACTCTCATGCTGCAATTCCAGTGAAATACAACAAAAAACTGGCAATTAAGTGGTCCACAGCCTTTTTGTTTTAAAAAGTTAACTGCATTAATGAATTAATTCATTAATTTGAAAGCATCTTACAGTCTCCTGTCTGTGTGAGAATAACAAAATGAGGGGGAGGCGTAGTGCTCCAGTGTGTTAATGTTTCTCCAGCAGTGGAGAGCGGCCTCTCTGCTGCACCGATAGCTTCAGGGAAAGCCAAGACACAGAGCAGGCGCAGAAACAGACTGAGCATAGAGTTGTTTTCTTGGTTTAATTGTTTAATGCTGCAGTGTGTGCTGGTCAGTCGGGCTCATTTGTTACTCCTGATCCCAGTTCTGTTATGTTAACGATCTCCAGGCAACGCTTGAGATTAAGGATGTCCTGTTGTCTTGGGGACAATAAAAATAGCACAAAGATAACAGTGTCTGGGACAATTCTGCAACAGCAGAGCAACTTATCAGGAATGAAATTATTATGTTTGTGTCATCATGGAATATCATTTAAATTGTGAGAGGTTCAGATTCAAACAACGTAAGGTGGCGTCACAGGCACTCCTCCACACCGTCGTTGTGTTAAATTAAGTGTTTTACTATCAGAGATGATTTACTATGAGAGAAAGTGTGCAAATATGAATTTCCATTGTGGTATACCAATTGGAAACATGTTTGTTCCGTACGTATTGATGCATTTATTGATCACAGTTAGAAATGAACAAGAAACATTAACCCAGCCAATGACTTAGAGAATACTGAAAGCTGATTGTGGCAAAACAGGATGATTTTAGATTTTTATTCAGACATAAGTGCAGGGAACAATGAGCAGAACATCCATGGTGAACCAGAGTAAGTCAATGGAATGATGCAATTTAGTGAAACAAAGTTATACAAAGCTATATTTAACATGTTGAGTGAAGAAAAATCATTTTAGAACAATGGTTGTGAAGTCTGGGACAACTGAAAGTTGAGTTGTGTTCATAATACACTTACTTTTTGTCTCACAGAGGTAATTATTTAGACATTAGATCAAAACCTGCTTTCAACCGCTGCCGTTTGTGAAGATGAATTACGAGATAACTCAAACATGTGCACGCTGTAGACTGTCCGGGTGCTGCGCTGCTCTCATGGCTGAGTTTCCCGTCGCTATCACATTATTTAGACAATTAATTTTTTTGGAATTTGTGAATTGATGCAGATTTTTGAACACCGCATTGCAATGCATCTAATGATGTGTTCCATTTACCCTGGAGGTGGGATGTTGGAGCTGGGAATGATGTCGCACCTGTATTGATCGGGTTCCAGTACAGCAAGTCGGGGGAAAAAAATTTTGAGTTTCCCTTTTCTGCCGGTTTTACTTAGTACAGCTCCTTATACTGTAGCCCTGAGGTCAAGTCAAGAGATCAAGTGGTTGTGTGTGGGTGTACGAACACATGCACACATGGACACATGTGCATAGGTATGTTGACTTCACGTGTATGTTGAACTCACCTTCAAGATCAGCGTGGCAGTTAATGTTGAAAATTAAAAGTAAAATAGACACTTTCTGTGCGCGTGTTTTAAGCAGATATTTCACACAGTTTCCAATTATTCTAATTTGCTGCAACTGGAGGCGATTGAAAATTCTGGCAGATGTTCCTACAGATCATATAATCAATAAAATTGACTTTTCAGTCATGATCTTTGGTTGGTATTGATTCTCAAATGCACTTCAAAAATAGATTTTCAACATTTCCAACATATAAAACTGTTTATAAAATATCATACTGTGCAACTCACAACCTACAATTATCAGCCTGTCACAAGCTGCACAATGCGTATTGTTGTTTTCTTCTTTTTTTTACCCTTATAATTTACTACACACTAAACAAATCGGTGCTTTGTTTCAGGGTAAGGAGTGTCTAGGGCCATATTATTTCAAAGAGTGTGACAGTTTGTTTCTTTGTCAGTGCAGTTCGTTTCAAGGGTCACATTTGAAGTCACAAATGAAAGCTTTATTTCACTACTCTTTTACATAAATGTTAGAATTTCAGACCTTCTGTCAGTTTGATCACATGAAAAACAATCAAAATATTTGAATGAAAAAGGAAGAAGAAGAAAAAAACATTTGAAGGCATTGTCTCGAAACTTAAAACCCGCTCGCTACTTAATCCACATTTGCAGTGGCAGTTCCCAACAATGTTTTAACAAGCACACAGTGGGATATTAAAAGTATCTGTTGGTTGTTTCTGATTAGCTGCCACTGAACTCTGACTGTAATCCCATAAGCTCAGCCTCACAGCATACAGACTCTGAACAAGGCTACTGATAGGAGGAATTGCAGAGGAGTTGTTCTTCTAACTAGTTCTTCTAATCCATCATACACGGCTTATCACACATAACCTTGGATGGAAAAAAAAATCCTTAGGTGGCCTAGTTGTCCAGATGACCGTGCCATAACCTAAAGTTTACAGTGTTATCCTCTGCCACAGGCAACATGTCCATCAACATGTCAAAAATCTTTTTTAGCAAGACTAACAGGCCTCGATTCACTTAAGTTTGGTTCGTCTTCCCTTCCCTGTGCAGAGAAGAATGCATCAGCAAAATGACCAAATCCGAGTGCTCTGTGATTCATTAACTCAATGCAATAAGAGAAAACTGCCTAACAGAGGCTGCTCAAAGAATAAAGCCTCTTAAATTATATGTAAATCTTATCATTTTGCTGAGGTTGGGCTTTAATGTATTTGAAGTGGCACTAATGCATCTACATGTGCTAAAATAACTGCTCCTCTATATTTGTGCAGTATGCACTGAATCCAGGTTACCAACATTGGCAGGTTATTACCCCTTTGGCCTCATTAATATGTATTTTAGGAAATGGCACTTTTAAGGTGCAGATATAAGGGAGGGGATTATTTGAATTCAAACTTTGGCCTATTTGCTAAGCTGGACAGCATTTTTGCTCCATGAAATTGTGCACAGCATGTGTTGCCAAAGTATAGCAGGTGGTCATCATTATTCTATCAGAGCCATATACTCTCACTATACAAGTTGCATAGAGTCTCGCAGGGCCCCCGCAAGATATGCAATGTCAAAGCGAGTGTCAGTGTTTATAGCTGAGAAATGAGAAGGTGAAGCATAGTCTATATATCCTCCTGGTGACAAAATGAGAGAAACACACCATGAGAGTGAATCGCGGGAACAGCAAACAGTAACATAAATTGGTCGAGCTTGCATCTCTGTAGTCTGGCCAGTGCATCTCCTGGTCTGTCTGTGTTCTGTAACTTTGTGCCTGACAGTTGTGAGACTGAAATATAACTATTTATAACGTTCAATAAGCGTCGAGTGTTTAAAAACTGCAGCTTGGAAAAGACAACTGCACCACACATGCATGCACGAAGTGAAGCTCTCGCTTTCCTCTCGCAGTGACCAGCCTTTCTAGTCTATATGTGTGTGTGATGTTACTCCTGAAACGGGCACGTAATTTTAAAACAAGACAATGATTATTTAGTCTGTCACTCATGGTTTAATTAAAACCAGGAGTAGAGAAAGTATTCACATCCTTTACTAAAACCAACCTGTGGAAATTCTCCGCTACAAGTGAAAGTCCTGCATTCCACACCTTACCGAAGTATTGTTGCAGCCACATACCGCTCTGGAAATTTTAGTACCCCACTGTTAATTCATTCACGTGTCTGGGTCTTCAGACGTGCTATGGGGGACATAATGTCCATTTGTGTGCATTCTCTGCTTACCTTGATTCTTCGTGACTCGCTCATGCAGCTCTGACGTTCATCCGCTGAGTCTGCACTGTCTGCTCACCGCTTGGTGGCGCTGGGGTTTGAAATGGCTTGATCTTTACATCTCAAATAACCGCAACAGTATGTATGTGTTATCATCAAAATGTACCTAAAGTACTTAAAATAAATGTAGGCATTTGTTCAGTAGAATTGTCTCTGCAGCCTTGTATTATATCTGATGTTTATGGATACTTGTTACTGCATTAATGTTGCCTTGAAAGGTTGAGCTAATTTTAACTACTTTATATACTGTTGGCTAGTTTAATCTGCAGCAATGCATCATATTCTACAAGATCACCGTGTATTTGTAGTGAGCCAGTCATGTGAAAATAACATGAGCTCAATCAATGAAGAAAATAGTCTGTTCAATGAATAACTTTTTTTTTTCTCATTCTGTTCTGTATCGGTGGGGAAAACTGTTTTAAAAGGAGGAGGGATTGTGGTAGGAACATGAGGATATCAGGTGTGACTGTGTGGCAATGGCGAATGGTTTACGTGGCTCAGGGGTCAGGTAGGAAGGCCCTTAGCAAAATTTAGCTTTGGCACCACAGAGGTCAGGACTGGCTGTGTGTCAGAGAGTCATATGTCCAGATCCCAGCAAGTCACAATTTATCTCCTCACACAATGGACAAGACGGATCCTGGGGGAAAAGATAAAGTCAAATTCCAAATTATCAGTAGTTAACTGTCGTCTCAAAACAATCAGTTCATACTGACATAAGTGTGCAACAGACACACTGTTCACTGGTCTGTTCCAGTTACAAGTATTACAGGTTTCATTAGCCCTCAATAATAAACAAGGCAGACAATGCAGCTTCTAATGATAAATATAGTGCAAATAATGTGGCTAAACCCAAAATCTCAGTGCTATATCATACAATTTTAAACAAATAATTGACAGCATTACATTTAAACGAAGATAAATGATGGAGTATAATCTTTTGTGCTCAATTTATTATATATTCTGTCACCATCAATTTTAAAGCAGTTTTAAAGTGTGGAGTTCTATTTATGTGTTAGTATAATCGCAAAAGTAAATGTGTAAATCTCACTGTATCCATTATTTAAAGTAAAAACGGTGTTACGGCTTCAAAATCTTGCCAGTATGAAGCTGCAGTGACTCGGTCTGACCCTCAGGTAGCTTTCCCCACGAGGAAAGAAAAATGACAGTCATCAATCATTCTGAGTCAGTTGGGGTTGATTGGCATATCTATCCTCATTCAAGCTGTCTGTACCCATTAGTGAGCGGAATGATATGGGGGTCCTAATGTGTTTACAGGTGATTATTCTATTTTCTCTGCTATTAAGCTGCTTTATGGGTTAAACCTGACTTTTTTCCTCAACTGTCAATATGGTTTAACAGGAAAGGCCATTAAGTGTTACACATTTAATGTAAAAACCAATTAATTAACTGAACAATTTGCTGTTTTTAATCTCCATATATCAGTTTTCGCTAATGTTCATTAAAAGGATAGTGCCATTTCTCAATCTATGCCACAGAGGTGGGCTGTGAGTACTTCCTAAACCTACCTGCCAGTGATATCATCGGCGGGGATTTCACACTAATGGAAACTACAGCTCGCCGTTTCCTGGATTGTTGGCGCGGCCTCCAGCGGGAGAGGGAGTCCAATTTCAACCAGGGACAGATCCTGCAAAGTCTACTCCTCTGTTATCAACTATTTTAGAGAGTTGAGTTGTTGCAAGAATCTCTGCTTGATTAGCAAGTTTGCAAATACAACATCGCCACCTGTAAAAGGAGAAAAACAGTCATATGATTTATTAGTTTTCCAAAAATATTCACTCTTGAACGACATTGAGGGCAGAGCACAGGTTTTCTTGCATCAGTGTGATCAGTGTGTTTTATCATCTCTGAAAATGTGTACAGTAGAAACAAAGGAATTCATGTGACTCACCTGTGCAAGAGTTCCAGCGTTCGCCTCAAGAACCCCATTACCAGAATTGTTGTGTAGAAAGATTTGTCAACCATAATGGAGGCGGTTCCATGTTGGTGGAAAAGGCCTACCAGTGTGTTCTTCTTAGAACTCTTGGAATAAGTAAAGGTTCTCGGTAGAGCCCCTGTGGTGGGTTCTAGATAGAACACCTTGGAATAGAAAAAGGTTCTCCGCAGAACTCCCTGGGCGGGTTCTATTTTGATGCCTTGAAATATATAAAGGTTCTCAGTTGAGCTTCTTGAGTGTGTTCTTGTTGGCACCCTTAGAAGGTGGAAAGGTTCTTGATAGGACCTCCAGAGAGGATTCTGAGTGGAACCATTGCACCATAGGTTCTGACCCTTTGTGGCTGATTCTACGTAGAACTCTGTGAAAGGGTTCCAAGTGGAATCAAGGCAATCAAGGTTCTAGCAGGAATCAAAAGGAGTTCTCAATCTGAAGAACCATTTATAGAGGGCATACGATTCTGAAGGACAATTTGTTCCTGCTTCTCAACTGGAACCGGTTCAGGGTTCCCATCCCTTAATGGAAAAGGGTGTTGGTATTTGGTTTGGATGAGTTTGTGGCAGAGGTGGTTCTGTCTAAACTTCACTGAACATTAATCTCTGTCTTCCTGACTTATATTGTGCGTTAGTGTGTGTGGGCAAGTGTATGGCTTTATTGCCGATTTAATTGTCAGTCTGCGATCTGCGGGTCCTTGCCTTTTGATGGGCCCTCATTATCATCACCACAGATTTACAACTGTGGGCGACGAGAGGTCAGCAAAGACAGAGGTTCAGTGCCTTCCAATGATTGGATGATGGATGATTTAAAAAGCCACAGTAGGAGAATGTTATTTA
>JAJHUR010076548.1:0-12735 GCA_027495735.1 Lutjanus campechanus | reverse complement strand
CGAGGCCGGCTCTACGCAGGGGCAAGAGGGGGCAGCGCCCCCTCAAATAAATGTCTTGCCCCCTCAAATCAAAATTTTAGAAGTTGGGAAAGCACATTTTTAATATACTCACAAAATTAATAGATTACAAGTTGACAAAGTTATCTGCAGTAGCGGAAAAATCCGCCAAAAAGGGGACACGAAAACGATATATTATCAGCTTCCTCTCATCTCCCTGTACCCCCGCTGTGTGTGTATTCACAGGCTGGTCAGCGCAACACACACTCCTCCCCTCAGCCCAACATCCAATCACTATGCAAATGAGCCAAGACTAGCCGGACAGTGTGGTGTCAGGTTTCAGCGCGGCCGGAGCGGTAAGACTTTGAAGAAGCAGCTGCGTTTTCTCAGTCACCACCATACAGTCTATGGTCACAACAAGCACAGAAATAAGTCCACGTCCACTGCAATGCCTCTATCAAACATTGCCACATAAACGAAACACAATTTAAACCACAAACAATAATATGGGCATTTAACAAAAACGCGAAAACAGCCCACCCCCCATCGAGTGCTTTTACTATTCTCGCTAATTCAGGCAAACAGCACAAGTAGGGTGTTGTATGAAAACAGAGATCCTACTGATTACGAAGAGGTCTCACTCGTCACCGTGCGACAAAAACTCTGAGAGTTAGACGCCAAATAGTCGCAAAAAAACTTTCACAGAATCATAAAATATGTCTTACTTTAGCTGTTTTGTGGCCTAAAGTTATATTCTAGCTTAAAAAAGGCTCCTATGCTTACTCCTATGACTCTTCAGTAGTTTAAAATTAATCGCGATGGTCCTGGTTGTTTTCATAAAGAGCAAGGGCTTTTTTCTAGTGGAGTAACGCATCTTTTTAGAATATACTATCTTTGGCTGCACGTCCGTCTGTATCGTCATTGGTGTTGCTAAGGTAAATTTGGGTGGTAGCGATCGAGTCTCCTGACTCTGATTGGTTTATAGAGGTGTCGATCATCAAAATTGACCAATGGGTTACCGAGATAGTCCCCTGGACTCTGCCCCACATGTATACAGGACGCAGCTATGCTGCTCTCAGCTTTTATCAGCCTCGGTCAGCAGAAAACGGGAAAAATTTACAGCAGAGGTGGTTCTCTGAATGTTTGAATCAGATAGCGGTGCTAACATACTAACAACACAGTGCCAAACGTTTTTGTGACTGATGCCCAAATGGCACATTTGGTGCAGTTTCTGTGTTAAAACATCTGTAAAACTGTTTAGGTTCACTTTTTTAGCATCGACTTTTGCACAGTTACTCATCAGATATAACTTTACAGTTCCTAGATGAATCGGGCTACTATCCTATGATTCAAAAGTGTAAATAATAATAATGAATAGATAAAAATTCACATTTTTTTCTGTATTCCGGGTGAATTTACTCTGACACAGTAACACATATCTTGATTCTGACACTTCTATAGTAATCTCACATGTATTACCGTCATTTTGAGACCAAGATTATACATATAGCCCTTGTAGTTGTGAAAATATCCTCCATTTATTTTGGGTAAGTCATTTAGGACAGAAGGTAGAAAAAATAGGCCCTGTGATGAACAGGTTAATCACAGCGGTTTTTACAAAGACAGCTTACTTATTTTCTTACTTATTTTTTAGCCAAATAAATAAAAATAAAAAATAAATAAAAAAAGTTTAAAAAAAAGAAAGAAAACATAAAATGATCTGTTCTATATCTGTTGTGTTTTATAAATTAGTTTGAGAAGTATTTCTATTATTATTCATAAGACTACCTTTCAGATTTGTAAATATTGATTATAGTGTGTGAAGTCTTACTTTAGGTTAAAATGTATTTGATAATTAGGCCATCCAGTTAAGATATATGTTATGTTGTTGGATGATAAAATCTGGATGAAGGATATTTTATTTTATTTTATTTTATTTTATTTTTCAGTTTCCCCCCTTGAGGGATTGCCACCTTATTGTGGTCAGGGGGTTTGCGTGCCGAGCTATACCAGCAGGCACCCAACTGGGACAGGTCTGAAGGTAGAGGCCTGACTAAGTGCAATCCACTTCTCTACGTTGGGGTTGGACACAGCTAACAACCCAATTCAATGAAGAAAACACTCTTACTATAAGCACAGGGGGAAAAAAGTGCTGGAGCATGATGTGTACATATGATGCCCCCTTCACATTTCTGACTGCCCCCTCATATCTACCTGCCTACAACCGGCCCTGATTTCATTACAATTACATAACATCAACACCAGGAAATGTATGTACTGCCATCCCCCACATAACCTGCAAATACATCTAATCAATCTTACCTTTGACAAATATTGCTCTCTAGTACTGTATTAAAGATAGTAAATCTTTTTTTTTTTTAAATAGGAAGTTTATTTGCAATACTGCAGAGTTTCTGTTACAGGATATGTAACACTGCAGCATCAATACAGGAAATCACAGTCCTTGAAAGATTTTATGACCTATTATCAACCTCACTGTCATGAGTTGCAAAAGCAGAAACAAATCATGGGAATTTCAGGTGTGAATGTGTATAATTATCTTGTATAATGGTTGGATGATTAGCTATAAAAAAAAAAGCAAACAAATAAAAAACTTTAAGGAACTTGCTGATGAAACACTTTTCTCTCACCAGGTCTGGATGAGGTGGAGAGCATCTACATCTTTGCCGACAATGAGATCATTGAGTACGATGGAGAGCTGGCTTCTGACACCCTGGTTGAGTTCATCTATGATGTAAGTAATTTATGGTCAGTGATGATGGATGGTCCCAGTTACAGTGGTTAAATTCAGACTATGGTTCAATAGTGGATGCCTTTGTGTTGAAACAGTTCAAATCCCACTCCCAAAATTGTTTTTATAAAGTATAACTATTACACCTCTGTAATAAAAACACACATTTACTATTAACAATTTAACCCTTTAGAGGTCAACTCATTTTTCTAGCATGTAGGCCAGCCTACATGGCATTGCATCATGTTTTCTCCACTGGAAATGCACCCTAGAAGGAACTTAATCATGCTTTCTCCACTGTAAGGGGACCCTGGAGGGACCTGCAACATGCTTTTGACACCTTAGAGGGCACTTCATCATGGGAAAGGCATCTTAATGTGGATTTCATCCAGAATTTAAATTATGTGTTTTACAGACTTAACAAGGCGAGAGAAACTTGAATTCAGAAAGTCATTGGTTGTATTTTTGTCTTTGATAAGGAAAATGTGTGTGAATATTTCCTTTCTTGATGCTAAACTTTGTTAAATTTGTCACAACTCGCACACGTCTCCCAGCTGTCCACTTATTAACCATAGTTGTCTTTATTCTGTTTTGTTTTTTTGTCAGTCAGTGTCAGCTGGTATGCGATAAAACTTCAATTTTAGTCATTACTGCTTAGATTCTGGCACCCAGCAACTCAGCAAGATAACATTGTTGCTTGATTACTACCACTCAAGTAGCCTCAGGTTTTCCCTTCATTTTACACTGTGAAGTAATCTTTACGTCTGCCCAAAAAGGGTCTTTAGAATGTCCCCATAATCCTGCACTGATGGGGAAGTTGCCTCAATAAGGATCCTGCTGCAATGTAGAAGAAAAGTTGGTTTATTTCTATCAGAGAAACCAGTTTTCTATTTATGTATCCACCAGCTTGGACACATCTTATTTAAAAGTTAACTTCTCATCTATCCAAATACCAAGAAGCTTGTAGTCTGTCACTATATCGATATTTGTACTATTCTTTGAAGATATGATGAGGTTATTGTAGTTAATATTTTTGGATCTAGTGAACGATATGAATTTAGTTTGCATTAAGAACTAGTTTATGGTTATTGAGTGTAACTTGTAAATCAGTGTTGTGGGATTTAACAGCAAAGTGTGCATCATTTGCAGTACAGTTTTAAATTGTATCATCTGCATAATGAATATTACACCCAGTTACAGATCAAGTAATATCATCCACGTAAATTGTAAACAGAACACGTCCCAGGATTGAGCCTTGTGGGCCACCTTTTGCAGTTTGCACAAATTCAGATGTAACATTCCCACTAGCTACACACTGCCGTCCATAAAGAAACCATTTGAAAATCATATCATCAAATCTGAAACAAAGATGTCTTTTTCAGAGTGATACATGATCAATTGTATCAAATGCTTTTGCGAGACCAACAAAAACAAATCGACTCCCGCCTCCGGCATTTTTGCTGCGTGTCTCCCTCTCTCTCTGATCAAAAATAACTTCAGAATCAAGTTATTATTTTGGGTGGCATTTTTGCTTTAGTTGACAGGACAGCCAAAGAGTAGACAAGAAACAGATCAGAGAGAGAGGGAGACACGCAGCAAAAATGCCGGAGGCGGGAGTCGAACCAGCAGCCGCATAAAAGCAATATCTTCGATTCGTGGATCATGCACCTTACCAACATCTAGATTTAACATTTAGATTTAGATTTAACTTTTAGATTTAGATTTAATATTTAGATTAAACATTTAGATTTAACATTTAGATTTACATTTAGATTTAACGTTTACATTTAGATTGAATGTTTAGATTTAGATTTAACTTTTAGATTTAACATTTAGATTTATATTTAAATTTTATATTTAGATTCAACATTTAGATTTAACATTTAGATTTAACATTTAGATTTAGATTTAATTATTTAATACATTTTAAAAGTTAACAAATATTGTGTTAAATGTGCTAAAAGGTGACTTTCAAAAATTAACACCACTTTTTAAAACATGATTTGAAGCTAAATGTGATAAAATGTTGCTGTTATTTTCAGCATGACCAACTTTACAAACGGCGCCCCATACATATGGCCTCTCCTGCTGCCATACAATATACTCTAAGAGTGTCATTGCAATTGGCAGCTGGTTCAGATGTAGTCAAACAGCTGCTTGCTGTCAACATCTGTGGAACCAACAATGTATTGATATTTGGAAACTGACTCAAGGGCCGCAGTGAACGAGGACGGGAGCCGCATACGGCCCGCGGGCCGCCAGATGCCCATGTCTGATCTAGCATCTCAGGACACTTTTCATAGAGCAGGTCTAAACCATACTCTTCATTATATTAATTCTAATAATATTCACTGAATGAGAAATCCTACCTGCCCACTCTGGGCTTGTGGGCTCCTGGGTTGTGCTTGGTGCTGGATCTTGCTTCAAAAGTTTCCCAGTTATGTGGCGTCGCATCAGACTATTATTTAAATTATATAGCCTTACATTATGCCGCAATGCCACACAATTCATTGACTTGATAATTAACTTGAAATGTCTTTTGAAGGCAAAGTTCAGCATCTTGCCTTACCCGTTTCATCATCCTCATTTGTCGTTTCAAACCGTGAGCTCGTTTTAGTGAAAAAGTTGCCAATTTTAGCACATTTGGCTGCGTCCTCCGCGCCACCCTCACTCTGCACGGACGTGTTACGTCAGGGTGCGTTTGCAAGAAAAAAACCCCAAAAGAGCTGCCAGTGGAGGCAGAGGCGACCAAGGGACAGCGGTAGCAGCATAATCAACCCAGCACAATGACTTAACACCGGCCCAAAAAAGAAAAAAAAAGAGTGAACACCGGCCCTCGCGGCCCAATCATTAGACCGGCCCACCGGGAATTGCCCCGGTCCTCCCGATTAGCCAGTCCGGGGCTGAATAAGTCTGTTCCACTGCCTTTCCACTGCAAACAGTTGGTCTGAGAAGAAGTAGATCCACACAGAACAGAATGCGGGATAAATTAACAATATTTATTGAGTACATTTTCTATAGAATGGCTTGAAAATTTATTCCAATTACAACTACTGATTATTATTATTATTATTATTATTATTATTATTATTATTATTATTATTATTATTATCATTTATTATTACTTTCTGTTCCTTTGGGATTATCTCAATACAAAATATGGTGAAATTGTTGGGCTATATAATGTTTTATGTTGGTTCTAATGTTTATTATTTCTTTTCCCAGCTATTCCTTCCTTTGTTAAACAGATGCATATTTTGATTAACAGCAATAATTATGCTAATTTATCTTTGTCTTTTTAAAGTATACCTCATACTCAAACTTCAAGTGTTGTATTTTTACCCACACATCCCGGTAACAAGCATCACCACCTACTGTCCCAACATATAGTAGCAGTAATGGTAGTATTGACAGGTTAGCAAACTGACTGGATTTCTGTGTAGCTAACGTTAATGGTTGTTCTGTGTAGCAAATGTTAGAGGTTGTTCTGACCTGTAAATGTTTCTTTAAATTAGATGTCAGTTCTTAGTTTTTCACAGCTGGAGGGCAGAAATTTCACTGTGCTGTGTTGTTGTTCCTCTTTTATGATTTAGAGACAAAATTATGTTCAAATTTCCATCCCTAGTTTTTAAACGTACTGCAGATCTTGAACTTAAATTCTGTCAAAAATTTCTGCAAGGTTCGTAACAACTGTGCTGTTCAGTATTATTTAATGGTACTATGGAGCTCTATGAGAGACAGGATTTTATACCAATGCAAGTGGTACACAAACTCAAAAAGCAAACATGTTTCAATGATTAAGCGTTTTAATTATTAATCATGCATGATACAAGAAAAACAAGGTCAAGTTGTGCAAAAAAGCATTCTTTTCATTACCATTCAATCTGCTCTTATTTAAAACACAAGGCCTAAGTAAGAAGCAGCTCCCTTTTATGTAACTTGTCGCTTCTTTCCGTGAGTAGCATTACAGCGATAGGAAAGACAGATTTGATTTGAGATATAAAGCCTTTATGTTATTTATGAGATTGATGACACAAAGACAGATGAGTGCACAAATATAAACTCAAACACACGTCCCCTAACGTTTGTGCTTTTGGCAGGTTCTTCATGTCTCAGCGCTGTCCAGGAATCAGGTGTGTACACAGACATATCCCTTACGGTTGCGACAGTTATCGTCATCCCAGCACTTTTGACCTGTGAGTACCAAAGACACAGGAGTCAGTCAGCATGACACAAAACCCGACCCTATAATGACGCCTGCATCCTTAAAGTATATAGAAAGGTATTTTAGCCAAATACTAATATCCATAATAATATTATTATACACAGAAGTAGTTTACATCAATTTTTACATTAAGAACTTAAAGGATCATTTCAGTATTTTTCAACCTGTACCCTATTTTCCCATGTTTTATTGTTCAAGTGACTAATGGGGATCATAGCTCATGAAATTGGTCCAGTATTGAAGAGGAGCATTGCAGCTATGGTTGGGTTCAGTTTCCGGTTCTACCAGTGTCCAAACCTAAACTGGTATGATTTTGCACTCAATTGGACAAATACTTGTTTTAATGTGATTTTTTGGTAAAATTAGTATTGCTAAATTAAAGTATTAAAAAAGAGTAATTGACTTAGTAAACCTATATTTGACTCAGAAAAACATTTCTTTTTGAACAGTTTTTCATTTTCCATTTATTAAAAAAAATAGCTGATATCATTTATAACACTCACATGTTATGCTTTAAATGTCAACAGTGGCTTTTACCTGTCCAATTAATTTGGAGACAGTTCTGACCGCCGCTGGGCTGTCCATGACACCAGTTAGAATAGGTGAAACGTGTACCATCATTCCAGAACCAAAAAGTCTCCTAGAACACAAAGTAGTTCAGAATATTATGTGATTAATTGAAAACAGTTTTGATCAAATTCCTTATCATACTTCAGTAAGATTACCTGTTGTGCATCAGAGAGTCCAATCCAAGTTTCTCTGTAGTGGACAAAACTCTTGAGCCAGTGATCATCTCTGCTGTTATGCACAGATGCTAAGTTTCCACCCAGACTCTGACAGCGTCTCTACAGTGGAGAGAAACAGACAGGCAGAGAATGGAGTTACCCAAAACAAAAACATAACCTGAGTAGTATGAGATTGTCAGGTTTATGTATCATCTGCATAAAGATGAGTATTAATCCAGTTACAGATGAAGTAATATCATCTATGTAAAGTGTAAGCAGAACAGGTCCCAGGATTGAACCTTGTAAGTGATTGCCAGGTCAGAAGAATTTGTAAATTATGTGTGCAAAGTCTGCAAGTGGAATAAACACAGTGAAGAAGCTTTCTGGACTCTAGTGATTCAGATTACCTGAGCCTCAGCCCAAGTTTTCTCATTTGCAAAGTAACGGAAACACCGTCCTTCGTACTCAGACCAACCAGAGGGGCACCGTATGTATCTCTTGGCAATTTTATGTTCTTCTGAAGGCAAACAGAGAAATTAGGATAATGTTGAGTCAAAATTCAAGATGCATGTCAAATGTAATAATTACAGTAATAATTTTGAAAAAGAAATAGGAAAACTGTACTCACCTTCATCACTTAACTAAACTTAAATGATGTCTTTTTTTTATCAGTTCAGTCTCCCACACTAAACTCCTGTATGAGCCTCCATGAGTTTATTTTATCAGTAAGACTCTTTAACACATTATTTGTCATCTGTAATCATCAGATTTTAAATGTCATTATGCAGCAAAAAAAACAAAAAAAACAACAACAACAACAACAACAAAAAAAACAGCTGAAACTTGTTTACCAGCCACTCATTACACTTTCTCTCATCAGGTCGCCACCAGCGCATGTTGTCAAAATGAACTTTTTAACAAATGCACCAGCTAATATTATAGTCCCCTTAAACCAACAACATGTATACCTGCATCGGTTTTAACTGTCTTTAACCTCGTCAACCACCCGGACAAACTGCCGAGAAAATCATTACACACTCATGCAACCTTTAAAGCTGCTATAAACAGTAATGAGATTGTTTCTCATTCCCAGGTTTTCAAAATCAATATTTTGGGTTGGAGGCACAACCTACATTGCTCTTTGACGACCTGGGAATGAGGCTCAACACTCGGCCATCTTTCTTCAGAATCACTAAGTCGTAGCAGCTTTAACTGTTGGTTGAGTTTGTAATGACTTCCTCTGCTGCTTGTCTGTGTGGTTGATGAGGTTAAAGACACAGATGCAGGTTTACATGTTATTGATTCTTTCTTTGTGTCAGCAGGTTAGCAGAAGTGTCACATATAATAACGTGTCATTGCACTCACCATCTGATCCGCCCTCAGGTTCTTCGGCTTCCTTGTCAAGAGCTGAAGCGTTTGAAACACCAGTGAGTGACTCTTTTTACTTGTGTCAAAGTACAATGTACATAACAAAGTGTGATGTGAATAGAAATCTGAGGGAAAATGCACTCACTTGATTCAGGTTCCACTTCCTCTGAAAAATGAAAGGTTTAACACACCAGTAAGTGACTAATTTTTTAAAATCTCTTCCTCTCTGAGTATGAAGACATGTTTATCATGTGGCTTGATACAAATCTGAAGAAAAATGCACTTACTCTCTGTAGGTGGCGGTTCTGTGTTATTAGCCGCCTCTGCCTCTGGAAGAGTGGGACAGTTTGATACAACAGTAAGTGACTCTTTTTGCTTTTTGAGACTTTATTAATTGTCTGGCTCTTTATCTCTGTCTTTTCTCTCTTAGATACAATATTCAGAGTACTCATATACAAACACAGCCTAATCACTCATACTCACCAGCACCATCAGTCAGAGCCATCATGGCAATGACAAGTAGAGACACAGCTAACATCTTCATGGTGAAACTCATGCAGACCTTCAATATAAAGATACAGAGACAGAAAGACATTAATAATACTTGTAGAGTGAAAAACTTTTCTGGTGACTGTCAATCCATTAAAGAAAAGACAGAACATAATAAGAGATAATTGCAAACCTGTTGCAGAATGATCTTCTCCTCTTCCTCCTCGGTGATGTATTGACCAGGAGACAGTCTGGCTCTTATATACTGTTGCTTATCGTCCCATCTTTCTGTCATGTCATCCTAGAACCAGGAACTGAGAACACGCAAACTGACAATGCAAACACGAAACACTGACATTAATGCACCTGACAGCAGTTTCAGCAACAATTTCTGTGTGTCTACTGATGTATCAGATATCAATCTCTGAACAATAATTTGATGCTCTTCCAGGTTTTTGAAACTTCAGGCACAGAAGTATTGTTAAGGAATGCACACACGATACAAGTTTATTAACATAACAGTCAGCATAGTTACCCATTAAGTTTGATGGAAATTAAAATAATGTGTGTTAAAGACCATGAGTCTCCAGAACAGCTTTATTGTTCCTTGGCATAGGTTATCTTTGTCACTGAACCTGACTGAAGGATAGAAAACTGATCTTGCAAAATCTGATTTTCTAATTTGATGTTTTAATGAAGGGAATACGTTTCACAATCGTCCAAGTACTTGCGTTTTGTGGCACGTTTTCAAATAACTGTTCTCTTAGTGGGTGCCACACATGATTATGCTTCCTTGTTAGGAATGCTTGATAGTTATCTGACTGTTTCCCGCATCTCTGTGCCTTCCACAAAACTGTCAAATATTAATTTGTCTGTTTTATATATATATATATATATATAGATAGATAGATAGATAGATAGATAGATAGATAGATAGATACCTCCTTCAAGCTCAGCTCCCCTACCAGAGGCCTGGGAGCTGGAGGGTTCTGCACAGGATCTTGGCTGTTCCCAGGAGTGCGCTCTTCTGGACAGAGATCTCAGATGTTCTGCTGGAGCCATTCTCCCAGCTTCGGGGTTACCGCTCCGAGTGCCCCGATCACTACTGGGACCACTTTTGCCTTTACGCCCCACATTTTCTCCAACTCCTCTTCTGTAAAGCTGTTAGAATGGTGCCTGTCGGGGGCTGGGATACAGTATGAGGCAGCAAGTCAACAGTCAGTTCTTCAAGTTGATGTGTTGAAAGCAGGAAAAACAGGCAAGTGTAAAAACTGGTGAACTGGCAACAGGGTCATGGGCGCCCAAGGTTCAGTGATGCATATGGGGAACAAAAGCTAAAGACTCATTTATGCGCTATTTTAGATACATATATGATTACAGACACAGCCCTCTTCTGCATTCATTTCATCCATCTTTCTGTTGCTTATCTGAAAGTGAACATGCACAAATAAGAGCAGCACCTCCAGTACTCAGTATAGCGAAGAAAATTTAATTCTTCTTCATTTTCTTTGGGGTAACTTTTGACTGAGTGGTGTCCTCTATTGATGATGTATTGCCAACATAAAAGGTGCAAAGAACTATGTGGGCAGTTACATAATTTAAAACGTACATATCTATTTTCATATGTAAAAATGAGCATAATGAGGCTAAACCTGTCATGTTCAATCCCACAGAGGAGCAATTGTATTACAAATTGCTGAAAAAGTTCATGCTGGCTTGTGACTATGATAGAAAGGTGTTGGAACACAATTGGCTGGATACACCTACAATTGGAAACTGAGCGTCACAACTGGACCAGGCAGCAATGGAAGAAGGTGGACTGGTGTTGACAAGGTATTGACTTGGCCTTCATAGTCCCCAGATCTTAATCTTAGTGAGCATCTGTGTGTACTTAAAGGATCTGCTGTCTTGGTACCAGATACTACAGGACACGTTCAGAAGTCTTGTGGAGCCTTTGCCTCGATGGGTCAGAGCTGTTTTGGTTGCACAAGGGCCACCTAAACAATTTTGCAATATTATGCAGATGGTTTTTGCATTGCTGTGGCTGATAACAGTGACAGGCATATTTAGCAATGGAAGACACAAGATTAACAAACTCGATCAATATGGAAATATCAGTGTCTATAAAAAGGGAAGTGAACAGTGTGTTCCTAATGTTGATGTTAGATTAAGTATACAGTCGATAAATTACAATATAATAGCAAACCAGACACATAAAGATGAAGAATAGAAAAATATGTAGCACATAAAATTAAACTGGTCAAAACAAATAAAGTATTCATCATATGAGAATTAAGAATATCCCATTTGAGAAGAAAACGGAAAGAAGAAAAAAGAAAACCTTTGTTGCCTCAGTAAAATGTTACTGCACAACCAAATATGTACATTTCATTGAGTGGTGCTTTGTAACTTTCAGTGCTTTTTCACAGCGGAGATAACCAGAGGATCACAGTTTTTCTCATTTTGTTGAAGATGTGGACTGAAATATGGGCAAATTTCATTGCTGAATGAACACCCAGTGAACGAGTAGATGTGAGATTGAGCCGTCACATCGTAGAAGGACACGAGACCTTCCTCGTAATCCACAAACACCCCCACCTTCTGAGGTTTCACTGGCAGGGAGAGGCTGACGGGTGGTTCTGAGAGGGCTGCGTACTTTTCATCTTCATAATGTACAGTGACCCAGTAGCCATTACCTGGGGTCAGCGAGAGTTTCCCTTTACGGTTTGCATTGCGTCTTGCTACGCCGAGATCCCATCCGGTCTTGTTGCTGACCTCCACCTCCCAGTAGGACTTCCCAGAGGTCAACCTGTTTAGCCCCAGGATGCTGCCAAACATGTCGAACCTCTCAGGACCATCAGGAACTTTTGGGTTTGTTCCTCCATCACTCACTTCCTTCCCATCGTGAGAAAGAGCAAGGCATCTGTGCGCAGTGGTCGGGTCAAGCTTTATGTCCACTGCAATTGAATAGAACACAACAGAATCAAGGAATTAGAATAATGATGAATTTTCAGATGGTGGCACCAGGTCCCTGAACCCAACAAGGTAGTCATTTTAACCCAAAGTACGAGGTTTCCTTGAACCTTGTTTTTCTGCTGAAACCTAACCAAAGCTTAATCGTAGCATTGTCTTGTCATAAAACAGATTTATTAACAGTGATGTGTAACAGTTCTGAAAGG
>JAJHUR010076547.1:0-16557 GCA_027495735.1 Lutjanus campechanus | reverse complement strand
GAGGGAAAACAACAAACATCCGCCCGAACAGCGTGAAGCTCAGACAAATGACTGTGGGGGACTTCTCACGTCTTTGTTATGGACGGAGACACGAGACATGTCCTGACGCGACACTGGCAGGAAAAAAAGGAGCCGAAAATATCCGATAAAACCGAAAACAGTTTGAATGAGCTCTAATTCAGACACTCACTGATGACTGAGGGTCGCATAAATTCTATGAAATCTGCAACAAAGGACACAATAACGGCGTGCGTAAACTGCGTAAAATGCGTAAGTGCGTAAAATCAGTTTTTATATGCCCAACTCTGTGAAGTTTTGTCTCTTGGACGTAAAATTTAAGTCAAAAACTTCACTTAAAAGTTATTTATTTTGTTCTTTTTATTCAAATTTCGTTCTTCATCTACGAACAATCTGTAAAATCTGCTGAAAGTAGCATCAATGTGTCGCGCGTAAAATCACAAACAGCTGTGAAATAATGAGATTAAAACCAAAGGGCGGCACGTTTCATGATGACGTCCAGTGAAGCAACGCGTGGGAACCTGAGAGCCACTTCTCCCCCAAACACACTTCTCTCTGTAATGATGTATCGATTCTAACAGGTAATAAAGTGTGAACAGAGCTCCATGCGCAATTTTCCCATGAGAGCGAGTTAAAGGAGCTGTTCCAACATTTGGCAGAATTATTGAATATTTGTCAGTGTTGATAATGTCTGCACTCAGTACACAAAACTGAATCAAGTCGTTGTGTCATCTGTCGTTGGACCATCCAGGACTCTCTTTAACCGTCTTCAAGCAGCTCATTAAATTTGGTCAAATCATACTGTAGTTCTCAATGGACGACGTGCGTAATGTCTCGTCTTTTACGCACAGCTCTTCCAATAATCATGCTTAGTTACTGCTCTTAAACAAAATGACAAAACATTTTTTGACCCAACTCTCACCCTGTAACAACATTTTGAGTTCCACATGTGCGTTTGGGAGCCTGAGAGCCACTTCTTTGTTTCAGAGCACACTTTCTTATTGAAGTATCAGTTTTAACAGGTAATAAAGTGTGAACAGAGCTCTCCGCGCCTTTTTCCCATGAGACAGAGTTGGAGAAGCTGCTCCCACATTTCCCAAAATTACTGTTTGTCGGTGTTGACACTCTCTCACAGGCAGTAAACAAATTTAGAACTTGTCGGAGCATCTACGAAGAACTCTCCTTTACGATTTTACTACAGTATACATTTCATCAAATGATGCAGCAGTTCTCAAGGGACAACGCGCTTAAAGTCTATTCTTTTCAATCTTTTACGCGCTGTTCTTCTAATGAACGTGTTAAATTACAGCTCTGAAACAAGATTAAAATACTTTTTTTGATTCTTGTCACACTCTGTGAAGACTATATTAAGTTCCACGTGTGTGTGTGTGTGTGTGTGTGTGTGTGTGTGTGTGTGTGTGTGTGTGTGTGGGAACGTGACAGCCACCTCTCCTCCTCCAGCACACTTTATAAGTGAAGTATCGGTTTTAACAGGCAATAAAGTGAGGATGAAGCCTCTTGCTCCACGTTCCCATGATGAGAAAGAGCTGGAGGACATTGTCTCACTGTCACACTTATTCAACATTTGTCTGCATGTTGTTGTGTCAGACACCAGATGTGCACTGACCAAATTTACTGTCATTAGGTTTTGTCTCAGTCTCTCCGCATTAATATTTGTAAGAGTTTATTTTCATGAGAATTGCTTATGCAATCTGCCGAGTGGTGGAAGAAGTAGTCAGATTATTTACTCAAGTTAAAGTACAGCAATGTAACGATACTCCATTACAAGTAAAAGCCCTGCTGTATTACCAGCAATATGTACTTAAATCATCAAAAGTATACATTGTGCAGTAAAGTTTAGTTTGAACCAGTACTTTCCAATCGTAAGGAACCTCTTGGGTCACCAGATCAATCTGGGGGATGAGATGATTAATGGAAGAGGAAAGAAGTATTTTTTTTAACTTTTCAGTAATTTTGTTTGTTAAATGATAGCTTATTTGATCTTTTAAATGAAAGCATTTGATAAGTGAATAGAAAATAACTCTTCTGTGGAATTTATTTATTTGCACAGTAAAACAGGACGGATAATAAAGACACCAACCAAAGAATGAGAGAAAAAGAGGCAAATTGTGCAGGTGTGGTTTAAAAAAACAAACAAACCTTAAATGCGAAGGAATCTCACCAATAAGCAAATACAAAAGACACGTAATCCACAAAAGTGCAAACAACACGGCAAAGGGAATTAGGAACTAGATATTGTTTTTAGAGCTCATAAGCCAAATGTTTTTTTTTAAATAAACATTTGTGATTTTTACTGTGTAAAATATGCAGTCTGTTATATACGTGTAGAGACAAAGTGAGGCCCAAAACAAGAAGTAGAGCGTGACATAAAATGGATATTCATGTTCCCTGAAGCACTTGGTTATCCTTGACACATGACACAGTTTTTTTCTGAGCATTATTAGAGGGAAAACTATATTATTGTTATATTTTTCAGTTCATTCTTACTATGTTATTCTCCACATTGACTGCGGGGACAAACCGCGTCTCTTTGTTATTTGACGGGATAATAAACTCTGAACCCTTTTGAGGCAGAGGCGCGCAGCTGCTCCAGCAGCACGCGATCACCTCACAAACACGCGCCAACCGGAAAACACTAAGAATCAACTAAATGCAAAAGCACAAACTGTGACAGAGCGAGAGTATTAACTTGATTCAGGGATATGCATACATATTCTAGCTGCTTTATCCCGGTTCACCATACTGTCTATCATTATATCCCCCACACATAAGGGATAATCTCCTACATTTTCTCGGCAAACTTAGAATCCAAATGAATTCAACGAACATAAAATAGTTAAAACGACGCTGCAAACCTGGTGCGTAATTTGCACTTGAGTGTCCAGTGAGTATGTGTAGACGTGTGTCTGTGGGAACCTGAACGCTCCCAGTCCTCCACACACTTTTCTTAATGATGTTCTAATTCTAACAGATAATAAAGATGCAAATGGCACTTTGTCCTCTTTTTCCCACGAGAAAGAACCCGAGAAGTGTCTCCAGGGCCACGCGGTCCGAAAATTAGATCACTTTTATCCACTGAAAACTTGTAAAAGATTGGGCCGTTTCAAGACAGTTTTTTAAGTATTCAAAGAATTCAAAGAATTTATATGCAGAAATAAACAAGTTATCAATGCAATGAAGTTCTTATTTCGCAATGTCTCTACCTCTTGCAGTCAATTATTCTATTTAAAATATAAAAAATATACCAGAAATGAATGACTGACGTGGACAAAATTAGTTAAAGTAGTATAAAAGTTTGAGCAAAACGAGGTGTAGTTTGCATTTATTTCAGCAATTAAATTCAGTCCAATCAAGTAGAAAAAACTCTTACAGAAATAAAGGTGTGTGTGTTCTTGATTTTTCATAATCAATTTATTCAACTGCAGGGCCAAATGATGCGCAAAAATATAATACAGCTGTGTCCGTTCTCATGCTCATCCAACTCTTGGACCGTTTATTGTACCGTGTATTGATACCTGGACGTTCACCAACTGGTTTCAAACGATCCACATATCGCTTTTCAGGAAAAACTATCATAAAAAATAATGACAGTCAGCCATGACAGGTGAAGGACAAATGTCCTGTGAGTGTGACTGAACTTCAAAGGGCTGCAGGAGGTGTTAAGACACGTTTTGTTTCCTGTGAAGAGACACCGGACACGCGCAGAAAACAAGCGTCCTGTGCGCAGCTGGAGACCGCGGAGATGACAGAATGAATACTAACCACAAGGAAAACAAACACGGACATGAGCTGAGAGGCTTTCCAGACCATTCAACTCCACCCTGTCAGATTACGAGTTTGACAAAGCCAAATTATTTTGACGTGCAGCCGAATAGAAACTGTAGATGTCCTGCGGAAAGTGCTGGAAATTTAGAGCTGCAGCATTTTTAGTAAGTTTCACAGAGATTCTGCAATTACACAGCCTGTGTATCACAGCATTTAATTATATAGCCAATGATGTCACAAATTATGTTTATATTTTTGTATATACTGGAACAGAACAAAGTTGGTAAGACTTTTTTTTAGAATAATCCAGTTGTATAGAAACACTGTTTCAGGGCTATTTGCTGCAATTTAATACAGATCATTATATGATTCAGTTTGCTTATTTTAAAGCATTTTTTATTGTAAATCTTTTGCAAAGCCTGCTAGGGGTTATATTATCTTTTTTTTTTTTTAATTCTTGATTGAATCCAAGAGGGCATTGAAAATGAGTAAATAGTGTGTGAGCAAGGCTTTGATGTCTTTGAAGTGAGAGTTGCTACTGAACTCTCTTCACTTCATGGCCAGGCTTCACACCTGGAGGATGTAACTCTGCAGGACACCATGTTTCACACCTCCCAGTCAAGACTAAAAAGATCTGTCATTGCAAACAACAGGACTGTAGCTTGAATCCAAAGTCTAAAAGATTTAAAAGAAGCAAACTCCATGACACCATGCGCTTTTATTTTAACAAATGTTTTTATTTTTTATAAAAAAAAAAGAATACTGCTCGCCATAGGGAGACATTCAGAATAAATTAGTGTGCAAATAGACAAGATGATATACTTAAAGAGAATACAAGTTATATTGTGCACAGAGCCACAGATGTCCAGCAGACATCACGGCACACAGGTGATTGTGAGGGGCTGCGTGGGGCTCTCCCAGCCTTGAAGTCTGAGGACCCACACCTGGAAATGTGATGGATGGACACTCAATCATTATCCACTTCAGAATCACATGCTTCAATCATGGCAGCAGAGGTAGCAGAGAGGTTTTTAGAAGTGTTTGAAGGAGGACACAAACTGTTCAGCTCCATGATACTCACCTCTTAGCTTCAGCACAGCAGCAGTCCCAGCCAGACAGCTCGGCCTCGTGATCCAAGCTCACGTCTGCTCCGATCTGGGAGTCCCTGTGCCTGTGACTGCTGTGCTCATTCAAAACCATTAAACAAGAATAGTGAGTCAACACTATCACACATACAGCACATGTACAATTGAGATTTTTTTTTACATTATTTACAGGCTTTGAGGGTTGTGGTTGAATAGCAAACACTGTTAGGAGTTATCAGAAGACCAGAGGCCGCTGTTTGCAAGACAACAATGCAGATGTGTTTTCAGGGACAGTACAATGAATATTAATCAGATGTTTGAGTAAGTGGAAGTTCAAATGTCAGAGGTGATCAGGGCCAGGGCCTCCACAAAGTCTGGTTGACCGGGTGGCTCTGGGACGGGCTCCGTTTGCCTGCTTGTCTCTCCACCCTGATCTCAATCTGATTCTGTCTCTGAGCCTGTTGGGGAATTCTGGGAAACCCCTGCTGGGCTGGAAGTCGGTAAGGATAAGTATTACTGTTCGCACTGAGGGCCCGTGCATGCTTGGACTTATGCCTCAGCATCCGGAGGATGGACTTCGTGTGTGGCAGAGAGCTGCTGGAGGAGGAGCGACCTTCAGTTCTCCTGTGAGCTCCTGCAGGATCAGAGTCTGAACGGGAAACACGAGCAGCAAAAGATGCATCCAGCGCTGCTCCGAGCCACAGGCCTTTCCCGTCAGGTCCCAGGAACTGGGCAGCTCTCTGCAGACAGGTGGAGATGCCGTCCTGGAAGGAGTGTTTCTGGCCTCCACCACCACCTCCTTCAGCTCTCGTGTTGTCTTTTTTGGCAGTTTTCTGAAGGAAGAGGACTGTGTGCTCAAGAATCTCAGCTTTCTCCACTCTGCGCTGAGTCCCACTCTGTATGAAGACATCAATATGAGGTAATTAGTCTTTATTAACAGGCCTGGATGGTACTTAATGATTAGAATTCTTGAAAATATAGCTTTCTCAATGCAGTAACATTTTTTTTCTTCGGTTTACCTAAATATTTGTAAATTTAATTCCATGCAAATGATAAAATGCGCTTGAATTTCTTTGATATTTTATTGCATTTTTTTTTTATTACAAAATAACAATATTTAGTGCTTTTATTCATTATTTTCATGCAGCAATTGAAATAATCTGCTGCATAGTTCTATTGCTGCATAAAAATAATGCTAAGTAGGCTACATTTTTTAAAAACTAAAACATAGGGGAACCATATTATATTTTTTCCACATTTTTTTCTTTTTTTACCTGTTGTTGTGGCTCCTGAAGTAACATGGTCCTCAGACGCTCCAGACTGCAGTTCATTCTCTCCCTTCGACGTTTCTCCACCTGAGATTTTATGAACTAGAAAGGGAGAAAAAAACAAATGTTATAAGGATAACCATAAATGCACAGTAGTGGATTCAACTTCATTTAATATACTTTGTTAAACAAACTTTGTTCAAAGCTACATGGTCAAGTTTTCCTGGGATATTTCTGTAAATCAACAGTAAAATCTCAGTAAAATCATTACAATATAGTAAATATACACAGAATTTATGCAACAAGTATTAAGATTTATTTTACCTTTCTTTCGTTTGTTCCATCTTCCATCTCTTGTAAGAGTTTCATTGTCGCCAGTGGTCCAAAGCGTCTGTCCTAATCCAGAGGTAACGGGTCAGGAAAGATCCCTCACAGTCTAAAACTGATCAGGTAATGAGCTTCTTGTCTTCAGGCTGCTTCTTTTTATCTCCTCCCAGCCAGCCCCACAAACTCCTCCCACCACCAGATCAAATTTTACAACCCCAGTATCCCACCCACCCCCAGAGGCCACCCAACCCCTCCCCTCGGCTGCTCGACCCCACCGTTTTTTTTAATTTACAGTAGTAGATACTTCAATTAATTGAATTTATCTTACATTTTATCGATCTGAAGCCCCAAACTCATTACCATGCAACATATCAGCACACGATTAAGCTTCAAAAAGACAAGACACGAATGTGATATGTTGCATATTCTATGCGCAAACTCGTGCGTAAAAGCCTTGTCTGTGCGTAAAATTACAGGAAAACACAGAAATTGGGCTCAGATTTGCTCTTTGGGATAAAATCTTTGGTGTTTCATGTGGAAAAGCTGGTAATTACTAACCTCGCCTTATGGTTTCCCAGAATGCCAGCGATTTTAGTGATTTATTTGAGAATTTGAGTATTGCTTTCTGGAAATACGCGCATCACAAACATTAAGATAGTAAACAAAAACGAATTAGTATATAGTTGTCGAGTATAAAGTGATGTTTTTGCACTTTCATTGTATTCTTTATACCCAGGTGGAGTTTTCTTGAGATATCAGTAGCCTAAATCTTGTAGGACTGGGCACTAGACAGACTTGGATGCAGGAAAGCTGGTCCACTTGTGCCACTGAGAGCGCATTAACCATTTGTGAGGCATGCACCATTTGAGGTGTGAGTTGGCACGTCTGTCCATCTGTTCTGATGGTTTATTATTAATGTCCAAAACCTGCCATATCGCTCGCCCATGATCAAACTTCTCTGATGCCAAACTGAGAAATTATAGTTTATATATATATTATTTTGTCAAAGTCATTCATCAGACGTGTCTCACCAACACTTTTGAGTGTTTATCTTAGTATTTTGTCTTGTCTTTCTCTTTTATCTTCTATTAACTGTGTGCTCACTTACGGCGAGTGCCGACACTTCACCATTCACACTTGGCGCCTTTGCGTTTGCCAGTCAGTCCGCAGGGTGAAGGTGTAACAATGGTTGTTAACATTTTGCATTCACACCTCAGTGTCACAGCAGACCACGCGTGCCATTTGGCCGCCTGTCTCGTGCTGACGCGCCGTTTAGCGCCGCAGTTGTTTCACATGTGCTCGTGGAAAACCTTTGATGTTGCTGGGAGACCGTGGGAACGCTGCGTGACAGAGACGACGCACACGCGACAGCTTTTTATTTAACATTTTAACAATTGGTTCCCGAGCTGGAGCCCGATCGAGGGCCCTCAGGGGTCCGTCACTGATGTAGATTAAGCCTTGATTGCATTAAAGCTAGGGCGCATGATTATAGTCCTGCTGTATTTAGCGCCACAAGATTGCAACCTCAGCTTGACCCGTTGGGTTAATTTAGCCTATTTTATATTTAATTTAGCCTAGACTTGGTTATTAAAGGGACAGTTCACTCAAAAAATTAAAAATACATATTTCCCCTTATCCATGTGAGTTGCAGAGTTTTGGAGATTATCACCCAGAGAGATGTCTGCCTTCTCTCCAATACAATGGGACAAAATGGCACTCAGCTCCTGGTGCTCAAAGTACTAAAAAATATATATATATTATAAAATTACATTACAAAGCCACAAGCAAAGTCCCATTTAGTTCCATGATATTGGAGAGCAGGCAGACATCTTGACAGCTAAGAAAATAACATTTGCAGCAGAGAAATTTTCAGATAAACAAATAATTTGTCTTGTAAGGCTTGTGTGGTCAACTACACAAGTGTAATATTTATATTATTTTGTGCAGGGCTGACCCTGAACACCTGGGAGCCAGAGGCAGGATAAGTTTGGGGGCCCTGCCTCAAAGTATTAATAGAACCAGCTACCTTCTGCAATTATCACACTTATGCATTTAATTTTTGTACCTCTATCAACATTGAGAGCTGCAGATCTTTAACTGCTAATTAAATACACTCACTGAAACATTCAAAGTAAAGCTGACTGACTTCACTTGCCATAAAAACATTAACGCTTGTTGAGACAAGTTGTTTTCTTAATTTTGTGGTCTGTTACTTAGAAGTTGGCCTCCCCAGGGGAGCTCCAAACCGTTTCAGGGGGGCCTCAGTGAATGGAAGTAAAAAATATTACATTAGTTAACAAAAGGAGATCACATGAATGTATGTGATTTGGTTGGAGATACAGTTTAGGGCAATTTTACTGTTCTTCCACTTTCCCAGAGTCAGGAACTAATAAACTCCTATGAACAGAGCAACAGAAGTGAATGTTGATCAGTTTTCAAATGTAAAAAAACAACAACAGAATAAATACATAAAACGCCTCCATACTGCTCGTCTGGTGTAATCTAAGTCTCCTAAAGCACCGACATGCAAAGCTATTAGCCTGAATCGTCACTGTAGATCTTTAGCTTGGAGCCACGTTCATGCGCACATGCACACCGTCTGAACTGGTGTTTGTGGTGTGACGGTGTGCAAACAGTGTGTCAGGACTTTAGGAGACTTGGATTACACCAGATGAGCAGTATAGAGGCATTTTATGTTTTTTTTCCCCCAGTTGTTTTACGTTTGAAAACTGAACTATCCCTTTAACTTACCAGCAACATTATTTGTTGTTTGTTGTTATTTGTCCTCTGTACCTGAACCAGGAGATGCAGTAGAGTCACCTCCAGCTGCTGTGTGGGACAGTTATTACAGTTATAATTTAGACATAAGCAGAACAGTAGATAACACAAGAATAAATCATACAAGGTAAGTACAAGAGGACAGCACAGTGAATTATGGTTTAACCGTGTATGTGTCTCATACTCACGTCACTGGCTGCCAGTTTGCATCAGTTTTGTCTGCACTTGGACTACACGTAGGGTTGCCAGGTCAGATGATCAGTTAATTCAGCATTGTAGCAACGATGCATGTGTTTGAAGGCCTCCGATGGCTGCAGGGCCCAAACCAGCCACTTAGTTGGCTCTGACTTTTTTACATTAAACTCTGTATTTTCCTATTATTTGCATTTCATACCTAATAAAATGTCTTGCTGGAAGTAATACACTGATTCAACAAGTAGCATCTCCAGCGATAAGGATCTCTGAGGTCTAGAAAATGATCCTCTGGGGAAGGCGACCTACTCCTAGAATCAAATCAATATTTGTCCTGGGAAATTAATACATTAATAAATTAATTATAATCCACGATCTCTGCTCTCACTAACTTCGGTGAGGGCTCTAATGCACATTATTTGTCTCAGAGAGGTTCATTAATTGGGTTTTAGGTTATTTGTTATAGGTTGTTATGGAGGATGGTATGTAGTCACGTAGATATTTTTTGTTTTATTTTTCCAGATATTAATTATTATTATTATTGGATTATATTATTCGTCTTTAAAATTTCTGACTCTATCCTCTTACAGAGTGAACTGAATTTTGTTTCTGGTGCTCAAAACACTGAAACATCACTTATAAAATTTCAACAGTGACATCAGGAACAATATCCACACAGCATGAGGATTAATCTATTAGGGTGGCCCTCATCAGCGCCTTATTAGTTTAGTAATTTTATTAAACAACTTTTTTTCTTTACTTATCAAGTTTGAATCATAGCTGTATTAATTTTAGATGTTGTATCCTGTACTGAGTTTTAAACATCTGGCCAGAGACAACTAATGAAAATTAGCCTTTTTTTCTTCTTTCACAGCCCTCATCAATAAATGCATCATGTCAGCATGATATAAACTGCAACATGCTAAAATTAATGCTGACACAGTGAATGATTTTGTCACAGAACCGCTCCATCTGATATGGCAGCTTCACACAGCTTCAGTTAATTATAAAACTAACTGACATTTTACGAGCTCGAGTTTTTTGGGAACTCTCGACAGTTGATTCAACCTTCCATCAACAACACCGGACAACAGTTTTCACTGGTTCTACCTCCGCCGATATGAGGCAGCTCCAGAGAAAACTGTTCACATTGAGGGGATTATCCAGAGTGACACATTTCTATGTTTCTAAAATTAATTTTTCAATGCAGTGAGCACCATCAATACCATTGTATTCAGGGAAAGAGGCAAATATGTCAAAGCCTGGGCAAATGCATGCATGGCTACATGCAAGTAGTTTAAGTTGGGAGGTGATGTTCAGGGTCTTTTGTAGTTTGAGTGACCCAAACCTTTAATACTGCCCCTTTAAAAAACATACCACCCTACATATACCTCAAGCTTTTCCATTACAACCTCTTGAGTCTCCATAAATCTGGACCGGTCACCATCTGGTTGTGAATACAGAGAGTCTTTATTGTAAAAGAGGTAGAGAGAATACAGGTGTTTCACTGTACAGAAAAAAGACAGCACTGTTGATGTACTCATTCAAACCATTAATGTGGTCTCAGTCACGCCTCATTCACTTTACAGGGACACATAAGCCCGGTAGAAAAAAAACAAACAAAACAGAGAAACAAACACACAAAATCTTTGGATTTTTCTCTATTGCCCTCTCACTCACTAAATGCATTCTCTCTTTCTGAGCTGTTAAAATGAAAACAGTTGTAGCACTAATAATAAAACAGCAATAATATTAATAATAATAATGATATAGTGTGCTAAAAACAATGATAATGCTGCCCTCCCCCCTCCCTCCCAGTCCCAAACACAAACACACACCTCAGTAACATGTCAAAAGTAGTGGAAAACAAACCCTACAACCCCGATAATAAAACCACACCTGCATGCACACAACACACACACATTTTCACTCTACCATCCGTGCACTCAGCTAATCATACAAACTTAATAATGACCAACGCTGAGCGGTAAGTAAAGAAAAACAAACAAAACAGTGTACATTTAAAATAATCAAAACCAAACAAACAACATACAAAAAAACAAAACAAAACAACTGCAGCCAAGTGGGAAGTGTGAAATCATTCTGTCTGTCTTTTTCCGTCATCAAACTTTCCGTCGCTGTCGTTCTGTGCCGGTGGGCAGGGCCATCAGTCAGAGTTTTCCGAGTGGTCGCTGTGGGGTGAGGCGCCGGACGGGGGAGAGTTCCGACCGTGCCAGTTCCCGTTAGCCTGAGAAATCGAAAGTACAACGATGAAGAAACAAAGAAGAGGTGTCAGAGGTAATCTCTATAAAAAGATATCTGCAATATCTGCATATGAAGGCAGAATCTGTAGGCAAAGGACAAGATTTTGGTGTCTGGTTTTTGTTTGTATTCTGAGTAGTATTGACCAATCATGTTTGAGCAGGCTTTGGTTGCATGTGTGGAGAGCAAAAGAGATGGAACACTTTGGCCCAAATGCAATCTTGGAACTCATCAGATATTGTCTGAAGACAGCCTAGCATTTCATTAGCTCTTTAAAAAAAGTATTCACATTAATCTACAGCAGGGATACTAGTGGGTTAAATTAGGTATTGATATTTTATCAGTGTACAACACTGATTAACTGTTACATAACCACAACTAGCCAGGGCTGCAGCCCCCCTCTCCCCTCACTATGGCCTGAATGTTGTAATCCAGTAAGGTGGAATCTGAAAATGTGGCAAAGATGACATTTCGTGCTAATACACCTGACAGCAACTTATTTTGTTGGTGTGTTCAGGTGATTATTGAAAATGTTGACATACAAGATCTGAGAGTTGCACTGAAGATGTCAGTTGTTCAGTGTTTGATGAAGCCCTGATCAATCTCTAGCAGATTTCCTTTTCCTGCAAGTTGCTTTTCACAATTGAATGAAATGAATAGAGACCAAAGTCTGTTTGGAAGGAAATCAATCTACACAACTTAAGTTGTGATTTTGAAAATGGCTGAGTGTAGAGCTGCTACGATTAGGCAATTAATTGATTAGTTGATCCACAGAAAATTCAGTGTCATCTATTTTAATTGATTTGACAGATCCAGCATCTCAAACAAGAGGATTCTGAACATTTCATTCTCTTACAGAAAACTGAATTTCTTTTGGTTTTGGACTTCTGTTCGGACAAAACAAGACATTTGATGATGTCGCCTTGAGCTCCAAAGATTGTGTTTTATCGACCAATCAATAATGAAAATAATTGCCAGTAGCAGCCCTAGTTGGTATTAACGTAAAATATCCATCATGGGGGTTGATGATAAAGAAAAATTGAAATCCTGATAATGAATATGTAAAACAATTGACATTCCTTAAAAGATCAAGAGTTATTATAGACAAACTTTTTCTTATAGTCTACAAACCCCACGAAAAGACCAAAACCAGCAATGTGAGAGCCTGTCTATAACAAAGTCACAAATATATAGTTTCTTTTTTAATACCTAACAGTAGCTTTTATCAAACGTTACTAAAACAGGAGTAAACAGTGCATTTGTACAGGATTGTACACATTTGGTGCTCTAAGTGAGTATTCACAGCACACAAGAAATAGTATCTTGCACCTTATCATTTAAATATGCGTATAACTACATACCTGCATGCCCATTTGGTAAGCAGACTGCTCGCCGTTCACAGGTGGAACCCCAAGGAACAGGTCAGCTGATCCGGACAGAGAGAAGGACCCAGACCCTAAAGAAAGACAAAAACAAGAGAGAAACCTCAGCACTTACTAGTAATAAACCCGTCTTACACATAAACATTTGTAAAATGTGGTTGTTGTAGCAGTTTAGGGTGGAATACCATGAAAATGCTATTAATGGCATAATAGAATAAATATTGTGTTTAATATTGTCTTTAAATGTGAAGAGGCAGGATGTCTTTCCAAATGGAATTAAGACCTACAGCGTTAAAAGACGTGAGATAAAATACAAAATGGAAAATAGGGTTGCACGATATGGTAAAATAAAAATCATTTTGTGATTATTTTGACCGATATTATGATCGCAATATGATTCTAAATTAATGGGATCAATATTTGCATCAAAATTTACATAAAACAGTTGGGTTCTGTACCAAACTAACATGTTTTCTTACATCTGAAGACCAGCACTACAGTTCTTTTTTTATATATATTATAATACTGTTTGTCACACATTTTACCTTCATCAAAAAAACTGAATCAACTGCAACTTGGATATTGCACTTGGACATGTTGCAATTGTGATTTTACGAGCTGCCAAATTAGGATTCATACATTAGTTTCCCAGCTAATCCAGATCAGAAGCAAAAGAAAGGCTATGGCGAGGCTAGTAGCCACGGATCAGGCAAGCTACTGAAAAAACTCAAGCAAAGATAATTGTGCAGCAGACCAGTTCAAAAAATGATTACAGTATTACTATTTTGACTGTAAATTGTGTTTGTGCTTCCTTTATTGCCTGACAATGCCAAACATTTTTGTTTTCCTTAGCCTCGGGTTATAATTTGTGTTCAGGTTCACCACCCAGCCATATGATTGACAAGTTCTTGGACGAGGACAAACTGAGGCAGAAAAGGGCAGAACTAATAATGTATGTTCAATATATGCAACAAGCAGTTGCATACTATAGCTTTCTTTGTCTTTTGGTACCTGTGGAGTTGGGAGTGTGCGGGGAATCTTCGCCCTGTCTCGCCCCCAAGGCCGTCTTCATGGCATAAAGGTTTGCCTCTTCTTGGAACTTGCCAATGTTTTTCTTGTAGCGGATTCTCTTGTTGCCAAACCAGTTGGAGACCTGACAGGAAAAAACAACAAAACAATACAATGCCGTGTCTTTTAACGTCAAGCACAGAAAACCTGCTACTTAATTTGTTCATTGACAGGAAAAACTCAATTACACAGAGCATTAGAAATGTTGAATGTCCCTCTTAGCGGTTATCAGAACACCAAAAAAAAACTCAACCTTTCCACATCTTCCCAGTTCATTAAAGAAGTGAGTAGTTTACCTGAGAGACGGTGATTCCACACTGTTTGGCGAGTTCCTCTTTGGCTTCTTCACTGGGGTAAGGGTTGGACAGGTGGGAGTAGAAATACTCATTCAGGACCTCTGTGGCCTGTTTGCTAAAGTTACGCCTTTTACGCCTGATGAGACACAAACAGATGATTAAATGTTGTCAGAAAAATGTAATTTTCCCCCTTTTTCTTTGTTATAAATGACATTTTTTTATACTTCATTGTAAGAGTGCAAGAAGTTACTTAGTTAGTTTACATTTGCTTACATATAAAGTTCACACTTAAACCATTCTTACAATATTTAAATATTTTATACTAAAAAAAAGAAACAAATGATAACAATAGTAAATTTATAGCAGGAAACAAATGAGAAAAAAATGAAGTAGGTTAGTGTGATGATGCATATACACAGACGCACAAACAAACATATGACGGGTCTAAAGGACTGTTATGTTGGTGGAATATGTTCCTCAACAGTTAATATATATTCTACTTAGAAATATGAATAAAAAGGTACAACTTGACATGAAAAGACTGAATGTGAATTCTTAACGGCTTCAACAAGATGCATCAATACAGCTGCATATTATATTACTATTAGCCCCAAGTGATTATTTCCCTCTCAGTGTTTGACTGAAACAAAACAGCTTTGTTACTATTGTTTCCTGTTTGCAGTGACTCTTATTCATCATTTGAAACCACAAAAACGGCTGAGAATCCAAGCTGACTACAGCTGCCATCCTCCAAAAAGGGGAAAGGTGCAAGCTTTTGCCTAAAGTGTTGAGTATTGGTTACTCAAAAGATATTTTTTTCCAGTGCAACAGTCATTGAAAACAAAACAAAAACAACAATCTCACGCATGCCTACCTAGCATCAAGGAAGCGGGACCTCAGGATCATGACTGCCTCACAAGTGCTCTGCTTCAGCTGGGTCTGGATCGAGCTGAACTTGCGGTGGATGATGGCCACCATCCGCTCGATCTCCCGCGGAGTCACGGGCCGTGTGCGCGACTGCTCCCTCAGCAGGTTCATCACGTGGGTGGTGAACTCTGTGCACGCCTGGGCAGGGGAGGCACGAGACGACGGACAGTGAAGGACAGAAGTGTGCAAAGCAATGAAGCTAGGAGTATTACTTCATGTTGGATTGTTATGGTTCATTATTATTAGCCTATTATGAATTTTACATCATATAATTGTCAAGTCAAAATAAACCCTTTTGAATCTGACAGCCTTAATATTACTGCTCTCGGCAGTGAGCATGTATAATCATGTCAAGCGTAATTATTAAAGGTCTTTGCATAACTGTATGTCCCACTGGTAGACTCAACCTTTGAGTGATCCATAAAACAGTTTAGCTCAATAAATCTTAATTGTAGGGTTCTTTATGTATTATATGTGCGGCAAGTTGAACAGGTCACTTCAACAATTTGACAGTTTTTAATTCATGCTGCAGGAAGGAATGTTCTGTATGTTGCTGATGAGTATCATAATGGTGACAATAGGTTGGAATGTGTTTTGAATAACTGTACACAAATGAGCTTAAATGTAATTTGGGATATGTGTCCCTCTAATAATCTTAAAATACCTCTTTTCATACAGATGCATGGAGCTATTATCTGGTGTGTTTTGATCAGCAACATAAGGACAGAAGTGTATTCCCTGGCAGAGAGAAGTTATGTGACCGAACTCTAGACCTAACATGCCAATGGATTACGCTTCTGGCGAGCAGCTTTAGTACAAGCAAGCGTGTACGGGCAATGTCAGCGCTCGTCTCCTGTTGCGACACGGTACCTGCTCATACTTCTCCAGCTCAGTGTGGTAGATACTGCGAATCTGGCTCAACTTGCTTTTGTAGTCGGAGTGCTCGAGCGAGCTGTCAGGTGACATCCCTCCCGAGCTGGTGGCAGCAGACACGGCAGCAGCAGCCCCACCGCCCTTCTCCGGCCCCGCCACACCCTCCGCCAGCAGCATGTTGTCCAATCGCACCAGCTGAGGATCCTGGGGCTCGTCCTCCTGGGCGTTTCTCATTGACAGGCCTGTCGATAATACAAATGTCACTGTCTATTTGTTTTGTCAATGGAAGACTCTA
>JAJHUR010076546.1:0-11992 GCA_027495735.1 Lutjanus campechanus | reverse complement strand
AATTACGCATACAAACCGTTTGCACCTCCTTTTGACACGTGCTAAATATAGACGCAATTTTGATGAGCAAAAGTTTGATAAATCACATTGCGTGTGCTAAATTAATGCATTTACATTTTCCCCTCCCAAAAGACGCAAAATTGCGTGTGAACGCCCCAGATTGCATATTCATCAGGGCAGACGTACTAACTGGATGTAGACGCGCTATTTTGCACCTTTGACAGACGCAAACCTTGGCGCGCACTGTTAGTGAATCACTTTGTACATTTTTTTGCGTGTGCAATCAGTTTACACGCGTTTTACTACACGCAAACCTTTAGTAAATCTGGCCCATGGTGTTCAATTTTCTAAAGAGAAGATTCCAGCTGTGTTCCAGTTGTGATCAGCTGTACCACTTTCCAACAGAAGACAGAGTTGCTACAGTTGACATTTCGGCTAAAAACATGGCGTAAATGGCGTCTTTTGTGGTTATTGCACCACACGAGCAGGATGGAGACATTTTGTGCTTGTTTTGTGTGCTTTTTAAAAAAAGTTTTAAACTGTGTCACCATTCACTGCAATTGTAATGGATTTGGCTGCAACCCTGTTTTCTGCTGAAACTCCAGGATTGTTTTATGAACTGAAGATCTTCACCATCATCGCATCAGCATAGAGGTGAGGACATTCTGAGTGGATGATTATCTAAGAGTGGAATATCGCTTTAATATAAGCCCTGTGACACGACTCACAGCCATAATTAAACACAGATAGTCACTCACTTGTGTTCTCAGGTGGTGCAGGACCTGTGCTCCTGCAGCCGAGCTTGCAGCTATTAAAAGATGATACTTTTTGAAACTTTCTACAAGCAGAAGAGGGACTGACAATTCTCAGTTTTTGAGCGTAACAAAATCCTCCCAAACGTCCTACTTAGCCTGGTCCACAATTTTTTGTCCTCACTGGCTATTTGTCTTTACATCATCCATTTTATCCAGCAGCTAGCCTTCATCACTGTCAGACTTTAGCAGCATGCAGGTTGTAGGCTTTCACAATAAAATTCTGCCTGATGAGGATTAATATCACTGTATTAGTGGAAATATATGTTAAAATACTGCACAATCATTTCCATTTCTGATTTCTCCAGGGGAATAAACATTATTGTATTAATCTCACCTGCTGTCTGCCTGCAGTTAGTTCATTTTTACCTGCGCTTACATGCATGAATTTATATAAATACATACAATGTTTTTGTGTGTCATCCATACCGACCCAGTGCAGGACTCTAGGTCAGGGTCACAGATGTGGACTGGGATCTAGTAGTATAGGAGGACATAAACTTCTCCTGCTCTGGTAAGAAATAAAAAGAAAGGCTCTCTCTCTCTCTCTCAGTACTCACTGGATCTCCTCTCAGTCCTCGCTCTCCTTTCTGCCCCGGCTCCCCACTGATACCCGGGATACCCTGAGGATGACAGTTCAACCTGTCAGTTAATCAGCTTAAGGTCAGAGGTCAACACCTCTGAGCTTCACTGTGATGAGGTGATCAGCGTGGATGGATAAAGGGGTATTCCACTGAATTACAGCAGGACACATTTAGGTTTGTTAAATATCAAGATAGTCTATAAGAAAAGTTAAACACAAAAGACAAATAAATCCAGAAGTTTTTAGTTTTGTTTTTTTTACCGGTTCTCCTGGGTGTCCTCGGTCTCCTCGAGCTCCATCTGGTCCCGTCAGTCCCTGCAAACACAAAACCACTGTCACTGTCACTGTTTTGAGAGCTTAAGTGTATTCACATCGATATTTACAATAAAACCAAGTGCACTGCGAGAACCCGGATGTTGCACTCAAATGTTCAAAAAGTCGACTGTGGTACATTGGACACTTCTCGCCTGCAACAGTCGCCATCTTGTCTGTGTGGAAGAGCCAGGGCTACCAAACATGTGAACATGGCGGCCCAGGCAGCTGAGGTGATTACAGCGACCGCGGTGAACACGGAATTAAACAGATATGAGTCATGCATGTATTTTTATCAATAAGTACACTAAACTGTTGTTGGATTGAAGCCACCGAGATTTTGTACTGTGACTCAAATATAAACCATATAATAAAAATAACAGTATAATAATTCTAGTACTATAAAGTATACTTCAAATACTACACTCGTACTGTTATATGTATAAACTATAGTTCATATGAGAGAATTATACACTGCTACACTGTTGTCGGCTTAATGTCCCGCCTACAGCATTATCTGATTGGTTAGAAGTCACAAGTAACAGCCAATCAACTCAGACACACTGAGTCACACAGACAGACACAGAGCTGCTCCGGTGAGCTGAGAGGAGCTGTGTGTGTGTGTGTGTGTGTGTGTGTGTGTGTGTGAGTCACAATCTTATGATCTGTTTATGCATAGTTACACCAGTGAAAACACTTTAAGTCACGGTTGTGATTTTACTCGATGTGATGTGACGGCTTCAGTTGCTCTTCACACAGATGCACTGCAGAGTAAAACAGCAGCATCTGTCCTGCCTTTCACTGCAACTCTGCATTGAGATTTTGGGATTATTACTTATATAAAAGTAACAGCACTACAGCACCCTGTCCTGCTCTTATTGAATTTGGAGAAGTTGACCCTACAGTCAAACATTACACATTACATAATACAACGTTATGTTTGCCAGACACGCTGGTTAGTCACCATCCTTAAACCTTTTGTTCATACCGGCTCTCCATCGACTCCTGGCAGTCCGTCTTCTCCATTTTCTCCCTGCAGTTTTAGAAGATAAACAGCTGTTACATGTCTGTCTGTTAATAACAGTCTATCCAAACTAAAGTATTGTGTAGACTGAAGTGTTTGTCCAAACATCCCTTAGTAAATACAGCAATTTATATCACTTCTTCGCTTAGTGGACTCTTGACTTTACATCATTTCAGCAGTCCAGAGGAACTCACCCTGTCGCCTGAGGTTCCTCGGTATCCCTGCAGACAAAAACAACATTTAAATACATCAGCAACATCTGACTGTTGACAACAACAAACTGTTTTTATTAATTTTTGTCTGATACACAATGGTTCTCTCCTTATTTTACTAAATCTGCTTTTTTTAAAATGATGCTGCAGCATTTTCATGCCAGTAAACAGAAGCTGAACATGAAAGATACACTCTGATGTCACCTTTTGTAGAATACGACAATAAACCAACAAGATATTTTTATGAGAAAATACATGCAGTTTTTTCTGTTATCATCAACAGGAGTAGATATGGACAGATCTGGGTATCATCGGGGCTATCAGGCATTTTTATCACTAGAACATCTTTTCTATGTTTGTTTTGAGAAATATTCATATTTTCAACAAATCCTTGTCAAATATTAAAGTTTGTATAAACAAAAAATTCCACCAGTACAGAGCCCGCAAAGTTGTGAAAAACAATTTTCGACATTTTTTAAATCAAAAAAACATCCACTGTCCAGTGAGCACAGACGTTCATATCATCTTTCAGGGTTCTGTCAACCAGACTTTCAATGTCCTCATTTGGTACATTTGGTAGTTTTTGTACTCGGCACTATGAACATAATTTGGCTCGTGAAAGGAAAAGGAAATGTTTACATGTGTGTATGTGTTATGAAACTCGCCATCTCCAGTGTTACTGTTCTTCTCAGTGACATTGAGCACTACTTTACCTTCTGGCCTCTAACTCCAGGACAGCCCTGGAGGCCATGAGGTCCAGCTGGTCCAGGAGACCCTCGATCACCCTGCAACAACCAAACAAAGCAAAAGGTGACACAGCATCTTACCCTGGAGGACACCAACAAGTCCAGCTAAGTTGGTATAAAATGACTGAGTAAATAAGTAAACACTGTGGATATAATTAATTAAGAAGCACTTACGGGGGTTCCCTCCTCCCCTGGGAAGCCTGGCTGACCCTTCTGTCCAGGAGAACCCTGTTCATAAAACACACACAAGATCAGAGGCAGAAACATTAACAGAAAAACAAAGTGAAGTCGTCAACTTTGTCTGTCTACCCTCTAAAACTGCACCTGAACAACAAATGTCCTGTCACTTTCTCAAAACATATTATCCCACAGAAGAGAATAGTAAAAAACGTCCACATTTAAGTTTAACCCTGGAATGTAAGTGAAGCATATCCCCTTGAAATTTTAAAAGCTGAACCAGGCCTGTCGCAGACTTAATGAAATCAGAGCGTGTCTGTACACTCTGAGCCCAGACCAGCCTTCTTATTGCTTTGACACGTTTTCCCAACATTTGTGGCATCATCTTTTAAGTTTACAGATGTGTGTATTCCACTCACCTTTGGCCCTGGGGAGCCTGGTGAGCCAAGGATGCCTGGAGATCCTGAACATTTACATGTGACGCTGCAACACTCCCTCTCTAACACCGTGTCCTGCAGAGAGACAAAGAGCAGAGAGGGAAATAATGAGATAAAACAAGATAATTTCCAGATTGCTTTTTAACGTCCTCATTTCAAAAAGCGAACATTATAAACACAAATCAAATAAGAAAACAAAGAATGAAATAACAGCATCTGTTATTTACATATAGCAGATGCTTACATATACACCGGGCAGTCAGGGTACTGATGATCAGTCAGTCAGACAAACTCCAACCTGGAAATACACAATCCACCAGACACCGACTCCAGAGACCACTGCTTGATCCAATGCTGAGGTACAGCGGTGGTGTGCAAGATACTGCTGGGAAATAGCAGGGTCCCGCTTCGAGGACAATAAATTGCCTGGTATTGGACCAGTGCTTAGACTTATGTACTCACTGATAGCCTAACAGAGTTGTTGGAGAAAGATCCAGGAGGTAGTGACATGAAGCCAGAAGGAGTTTTCACCCTAAATTCCAGCACGGCCATGTGGACCAGGTAGAAACATTCAATTTTATCCGGTTGGTTGGGCAACACGTTTCTTGAAGCAGACGGAGACTTTGGGGCCGTTGCACCTGTGATTAGCGATAACATGAATAACTTACTATCTGTTTGAAGATGGTGCTGCCAACACTCTGCATGCCGATGCTGAGAGGAAGCTGATAGCCGAATCCTCGGCCAAACTCCACCATCTGCAGCTGGGCAGGGTTCTGCGCTCTCTCCAGAGCCACGGTCAGCAGAGCGCTGACACCTGCAGACAACAACCAAAACAACAGGTTGTAGGTGTGACTTGCTTGAAAGGAGCTCATGTGTTATTTCTCTACAAACATAGTACCATAAGGACTTTAAATAAACTAATTGGATTAGTTTAGGTTAGTAAGTGGTTCAATGTAAAAGTTTAATAACTTTTTTTTAATATGAGTAAAACCTGAAACTGAAATGTACAATTTTAACACTTAAGTAACAGTTACAGTAATAACAGCACAAGGGGGCAACTATTTGAATCAATAACTCAGGTTTGTGGCACCAGAATGAGGCACCGTAATCTGCACTGTGACTCGACTGTAGATACCAGTTGTATCGTAACTCAAAACCAGGATACACGTGCATGTAAACATAGTTAATATAATTTTGGGATGATGATCATTTCACCAAATTTCTACTCATCAGAACAGTGAAAACAACTCTGCCTTCAAGTTTTACCGGACTTTTGCAGCAGCTCTGCTTCATTCTCCAGTGTCCATACGTCTTCATCAAGTCCATCTGAGAAGATCACCAGCACCTGATAGAAAAGGTTTGTCACATCAGCTGATTTTTAATGTGAGAGTCCTTGGTAAGAATCACCTCATTCTCACTGGTCTGCAAAATAATCTAAACCTTAGACTGATTTACAGTTAGTAAAGAAACATGTTGCATGGTGATAATGTGTTTGTAGTCAGTCCAACACGTTTGTTCAGGCTGAAATATTTACGTATTTGACAGATAGCCATAAAATTTTGTACAGACGTTCAAGGATAACTCTTAAAGATTTTGTAAAGGAAAAAGGGAGTTTTGTGTCTAAACACATAACACATGTTAAAAAAGAAAAAGTTGTTGAAAGGTTGTGGAAACACTGAGAACTATGAAGTACAGAATTGTGGAGTTAGACCTGAAACATGGCTCAGTGATATTCCTGAGACACGGTCCCCAAACACTATATAAACCCCACAAACCCACATAAGAAAGACAACACTCTCCTAATTTTATATACCAAATGATTTTTTTTTTGAACATTCACATTTGGCTTGATGGTTAATAACACATTTCTGTGGTGTGACAAATTTGTTTTACATGATCTTTAATGACTTTGCTGATCCCCTGACTTTTGCTGTTGCACCACCATGATGTTCATATTTATGGTTTTGGTGAAATGTCTCAACAACTGTTGGATGGATTAGCATGAAATTTGGTCCAAACATTAAGATCAAGATGGCTCTGACTCGTCTAGCACCATCATCAGGTCAGAACCGCACTATGTCCAACACATTATTATGACCACACATTCGAAACAAATAATAATGCCATCACCCCAGGCTGGTTTTATTGTATAAACATTATAACCTCTTAACATAAGCTTGTTAGCATGCTGAACATACAGTGTGGCCACAGAATGAGCAACCATTCACCATCCTACAATAAGTTTATAATGAATAAATAAAAAAGCTGCAACAAAGCTGTATCAATCTCACCTTCACATCAGCTTTGGACTTGGCCTGGAACATATTTCTAAAAGAGGTCAGCAGGTTACTGTTGAAGTAGGTAGGTTCTGACATTGGAACGTTCATGACTTTCTTCACCACATCCTCGCTGTAACTTTCAAAGTTTGTGTCGTACAAGGAATTTCCATCACCATCTACCACTTGGAAAGCAATGTTCACCCCGACACGTTTGGAGCAGCACACGCGTTGAACTGAGGAAACGGAACTGATGATCTTTGGCAGGAAGGATTTGAGCTTGGTGTGGCCACTAATTAGTACCTCACCAGGAGCTCTGGGTCTTCGAGAAATATCAAATCCCACAGCAATATCAATGTTGCAGTCTGCAGAAAAGAGAAATATGTCTTTAGCTTTGGAAGTCACAGACACAGAAGAATATGATGGGAAAGAAGATGGGTAGACTTTTCAACTCACCATCAGAAGGGGGTTTGTCGCAGATGGTGTCAACTATCTTCGTCTTGATTTTTGCCAAGTCCTCGAAGTTTTGCACCTGGAACCGCCTCTCTGGGGTGCCAGTGATCTGCAAGAGCTTCGGGTCAGGGTTTCCAATGCCAACACCAAGAACTTCAATGCCAAAATTCCTAAGATCGTCAGCCGGATCCTCCACATCATCATGAGAACCGCCATCCGTGATCAATACCAGAGTCTTGGGGACCCCACTACGGCTGCCCCGTGACGTTGTGAAGTATTCTTTAATGTGAGTCAAGGCCCTTCCAATATTGGTTTTAGTTCCACCACTGTATTCCATTTTGCGGATGTGTTCGATCATGTCCTCTCTCTTGAAGTACGTGCTGAGGTCAAACTCATCATTAGGATCAATGCTAAATTTTGCAAGTCCAATATGCACAGCCTTGTCACTGACTTCAAAGCTGTTCACTAGTTTTGCTGTGAAGTTTATCATGGTTTGGTAATTGCTTCCATTTTTCTCATTGATGCTGCTGGACTGATCAAGCAGAAAGACCAGGTCAATCATCTCTTTCTTGCAAGCTGCCAAAATAAAGCAAGAGAAAGACATTTGTAGCTCCACAAGTTCAGCACACTTACAGCAGTCGTTTGACCTGTGCCAGATTAACATTTGGGCTCTAAACTGTCTCACCAGAGAATCTAAAGCAGTGTTTTTCAACCTTGGGGTCGCGACCCCACGTGGGGTCGCCTGTAATTCGAATAGGGTCGCCTGAAATGTCTAGTAATTAATAAAAAAAAAATACTGATAAAAATATTTTTTAACTAATTATTATTCTTTTCAAAATTAAAACACCACACACAATCTTAAACAACTGTATTCTATACTTTCACTTTCTCAAATATAAATCTAGTTCAAATAAAATGCAGCATATAAAAATATCTGAACAGATTGTTTGTTCAGTATTAATTTTCAGCCTTGTAAATAAAGCCTATATCCTGATCAGGGAAAATAAAATGGTCACTTTGTGCACTAATCCTGGATACTCTGTATTTGCAACACAGTATAAAAAACATGATCAAAAACTAAATCTAGAAAAAAAGTGTCTCTGGGGTCCCCAGAAATTTGTGATGTCAAAATGGGGTCACGGCCCAAAAAAGGTTGGGAACCCCTGATCTAAAGAAAGAACTTACAAAATGTGTCACTATGTGCCTCCTGTGGTATACACACACTGTTTGCTTTTTTGTACAAACTGTTATTTTCTGAATTGCTGAGTGTATTGAGTGAACAAGCTTAAATACTATTTAAGTGCATATTCATATATATCATCAGCCCAAAAAAACTGATATGGAGTTGATAAATCATTCCTTTAATGCAGCAGTTTGTGCCAACAAATTAATAAATTGTGTACTTAATAAAGGGTCCCTTCAGTTTATAAATTTATGCTTATTGTTAATTCCCTCCAACTGACAGAATTAAGTTGTCACCTTCACTCCCTGGCAGTTTCAGTCTATGGAATACTTGGAATTAATGGTTGACTTTGGTCTTGAACTGGGATACAAGACACTCCGGGGTTTGGCTTTTTTACTTTATGATTACTTTAATATTTTGTTAAAAACAATATTGTCTATATTTGACACCCCATTATAGGACTTTTGATAGCACTGTGAATGTCTTGTTCATGAAAACCCCTGAAAGTTGAAACTGAACACTAAAATGACACATTTAAGTTTGATTTCCCCCGAAAATGAGTCTGTACTGATACATCACTCGAGAAGATGTTTTCAACAAATCATGTCTTTTTAGAATTCTCAGAATCAAGTCATTACAATTGTAATTGTTTAAGAGGAAAATTTGTATTTTTGTGAGTTTGCTGAATTGACCCATTAAATCTGTAACAAAAGCTGAGTGATCATAAGATGTGAGACATTTTTAGGCACTATGGACCTTTAAATCTTAACTGTGAAGATTTAAAACAACTATGTGAGTTAGCACCACAAATAACACACTCTTACCTCGCTGAGTAGAATTGCAGAGGACAGAGGATATTTTCTTGTGCAGAGTTTCTAGAGCCTTAAAATCGCCCACTTCAAAAACTTTGGATTCGTCACCACCGGCCATGGTCACCAACTCAGTCTTGTTTGCTTCTTTCACTCCGATACTTAAGACGGTGACCCCGATGTCTCGCAGTGTGTCAGACGATTGTTTCAGGTAGCGAGGGTCAGTGGCTTCCCCATCTGTGATCACCATAAGAACCTGAGGTACCTTTTGTTCTTTGCGGCCGCCATGATCAGCATGAAAATACTGTGATGAGAATTTCAAGGCCTTGCTTGTGTAGGTGTTCTGGCCTGGACGGTTTAAGCCTTTTACTGCTTTGATAACATCTCGTTTAGAGCGACAATCTTTCAGTGCAAAAACAGATTCAGGCTCGTCAGAGTAGAGAATGATACCAAAGCGAGTCAGGTCCGTGCGAACTGTGGTTTGTTCTACAATTGACTCCATAAACTTCTGCATGCTTTTGAAATCTGTGTCACCTATGCTTCCAGACCCATCCACAAGGAAAATGATGTCAGCGCTTTCTATCTGCTTACAATCTGGTTGAAGAAAAAAGACAAAGAGCAAAGTGCGGTTAAGCAGGGAAAGTGAAAAACATATTATAAATAGTTTTTATGTTGTTGAAAAAAAATGAAAAAAACAAATCCATAACTTAAGTTGCTGTAATGGGAGAGGTTCTTCACGTAAAGTAAAGAAACTGTGCTTTTTGCTGTAGCCTAACACGCATATGCAGTTTTAAAAATAGCTAGTATGTCTTATCACCTTGGAACATCATCGCCTCATTCTGCTCTTACCTTTGGTTGACTCGCAGACCTTCAAGGCTATCTGGCTGTCCAAGTCCTGCAGAGCATCAAAGCTCCTCTCATGATAGACCCTGTCCATTGAGCCGGTCATTTTCACCAGCTGGTCAGTGCTGGCTTGTGCCACTCCAATGGCGTAGATCAGCACTCCCTTGTCTGCCAGAGCTTTAGCAGGGCTGCTGACCTCATCCTGGGCTTCACCATCCGTTATCACAATCAGCCTCTGACTCAGGTCAGGACGCCCTCCTTCGATTTCATCAAAATATCTCGACAACTCTGTGATGGCGTGTCCTGTCATTGTTCCTGCCTTCATTTGTTGCATATCATCGATGGCTCTCAACATTTCTTCCTTTGTATAGTATTGGTTAAGGGGGAACTCCAGTTTGTAATCAGAGCTGAACTGCATGATTCCGATGTGCACCTCATTCTGCCCGATGGCAGACTTGCTGATAACAGATTTCATGAAATTTTTCATTTTCTGGTAGCTCTCTTCATCAATGCTGCCAGAGCTGTCAGCTAAGAAGATGATGTCAGCCTCTTTACCTTTGCAAACTGTGGACACAGAACAAAGAATTGTTAACATGGTGCTCCTTTTTCTGACTTTTCTGGCCTTAGGGCCCAGACGCTGGATATCACTGAGATTGCAGGCAATAAAACAAGCTACTCTGGGTGTGAATTTTTCAATGACTAGTTGTTAAAAAACATGTATTTTTCGATTCAATATCAAAAATAGTGAACAAAGTTTGGTACATTTGGAAGGCTTTCAAAGGAGGTAAAGAACCTTCCAAATTTTTATCAGCACAAAGGTCAAAAGCCAACATCAGTGACGGTATGGGGATGTGTTAGTGCCCATGGCATCATGGGTAACTCGCACATCTGTGAAGGCCCCATTAACGCTGAAAAGAACATACACGTTATGCTGCCATCCAAGCAATGTCTTTTTCAGGGACGACCCTGTTTATTTCAGCAAGACAATGCCAAGACACATTCCCTAGGACTCATGCTCCCCGTCCTTGGCCCCATTTCCAGGTTCGGCTCAACACATTCCCCGAGCCTTCCCATCAGAGACTGTGTGTAGGCTCTGAGCCCAAAGTACAAACTGTTTCCTGTTTCTTCGTCTGTTCAAGTTCCTGTTTATCTTACCGTTACTCTTATGTGCTGCAAGTGGGTCAAAACCATACCCCTTACAATAATACTGTTGAACATGTATCGAGATATGTATCGAATCGGTCTCAGTTAGTGAAATGCACAACTCTACTGTCTCCCTGTCCTGTCATATCTTCATAAATTAAATACATAAAAGCCCAAAATAATATTTTTAAAAAGTGTGGCATATTATGAAACACAGCTGAAGTCCACCAAGTATAACAAGCAAGAATGGGAAAGAATTTCGCTTTCAAACCTTCAACAATTTTGCTCTCTGTGCCTTAACACTCAGTAAGTGTTGTTACAAGAAACAGTCATGTCATAAAGTGATAAACGCGCCTCTACCCCAACTATTTTGGATCATGTTGCAGGCATCAGATTCAGAACGAGTGTACATTTACAAAAAATAAAAGATGAAATAAAGATAATCAGACCGAAAATTAAATATCTTTGCACTATATTCTATATGACTATATAGTCTATATGACTATAGCTCAAAAATAATATGCAAATCATTGAATTATGTTTTTATTTACGTTCCAATTTTTTGGGAATCTGAGTTATAAATTCAAATAGTTTTCTTACTTTAAGAAAAAAACACAAAAGTTCCCGTTTCACTTAAGCTTCTATATGCTTACCGTATGGAGTACAGATCTCTCCGGTGATTTTATCTTTGATGGACCTCAGTTTATCAAAATTATCAACAAAGAAAGTCCTCCTGGGGTCACCGGCAATGTCTTCGAGCTCAGTCATGTTTGCCTCTTTCACCCCGATGGCATAGATGATGATACCCTGCGCCCTCAGTGTTGCTGCAGGAGCGCTGACTCGATCTTGTGATTTTCCATCTGTGATGACCACCAGGTACTCTGGGACTTCGTGACCACGAGAGGCCTTTGCTTTCTTAAAGTGGTCTCCCATGGATGATAGTGCTCCTCCCGTGTTCGTCCCGCCTCCATCATGTGAAATA
>JAJHUR010076545.1:0-11755 GCA_027495735.1 Lutjanus campechanus | reverse complement strand
GGCTATATGCTAAGGCTTTAAAACAAATGAGCACGGTGAAGCCATTAACACCGAACGGTGTTACAAAACATGTCTGGCCAAGGGTGGAAACACTTCCAATTTGGCAAAACACTTGAAGGACAAGCACCCAGACCTGCATAAGGAGTTCAGAGAACGACAGGTAATAACTTATATACCCATGAAAAAAAGCCACATTCAGTGCTAATAGCAACGCCAGCCCCCTTCACTCTCCACAAAAGTAGCTCTGGAAAAAAATATTAAAGCTGCATTGCAATTAGCTACCACTTTCTCTGGTTTAAATAGCCTATTTATATCATTTTATTTTATATTATTATATTATATTTATATTCTCAGTGATTTTTAAACTTTTTGCCATACATGTAGACATGCTGATTTATGATAAATTTGAAGTGGTCCCTTAATTTTTTTTTCCAGAGCTGTAAATGCAGACATGCATGATCTTTATGAAGTAACAAACTGACAATTTTTGTGTTCTCTATTTATTGGGAAAAGTATCGAAAAGTATCGAAATACATGTTGGTACCGGTATCGATACCAAAATGTTGGTATCGTGACAACACTACCCCAGAATGCTAGTCACAAAATTTCATGAAGTTCTGATGTAGAATTTCACAATAAAAGCACCAGAGCAAAGTCCAACATTTACAGTTTTTACACCTAAATTCAAATTGTTTTAAAAAGGAAACTCCCTGTTTCCACAGACCAATTATGATTCAGAATGATAGTACGCCACCTCAGAGTGTCACTCACACAATTTCAGGAAGTTCTGATGTAGAATTTCAAAATTAAAGCCCCGAGAAATGTCCAATATTTTCAGTATTTACACCTAAATTCAGATTGATATTTAAAGGAAACCCCCTGTTTCCACAGACCGATTGTGACCAATATATTTAATGTTAAGGGTCCACTCATCTTAGCTTGCAATTATATTTGCCAACAGTAAAATGCAACAATTTCCATCCTCTCAGATGGTGAACTAAAATGTAAACACAGAGGGCCAATGCTTCTACTGAGACTATGAGTCCTCAGCAGCAGCCCTAGGTTTGACCCCTGCCTGCAGACTTTAGCTGAATGTCAACCTCTCACTCTTTCTTCCACTTTCTCATCCTCAGTTATGCTGTCAAAAATGGCATACAAGTTATTATTCTTTAGATGAATAAATTATCAAACATGTAATTAAAACAATTAAGTTAATTATTTTCATTAATAGAATAGAACAAACAATGCTTTCATGAAAAATGAAATCTAGAAAGTACCATCCCTTTTTTCACCAGCTTAGTTTTACCAAAGATGTATGTGTTCACTATTTTAACACTTTTGGCTGTGTTTATACATTTGGGGCTTTAAAAAATAAACAAATGGTAAGCATGAGTGTGAACAGTGATATAACAGTCAGAGAAGGTTGAAGAAAAGAATGTAATTACATAAATTCAGGTCAGCATTATTGTATATATAATAAATAAGTGCAGCTCAGCTTGTTAATTTTCTACAGTCTAAAAAAAAATAAAACAAGTTTCCACAAGCTGTGTATGTCACTTGGTTTGTTAGGAAGCTGGCATTTATGTTTATTCACTTGAATAAGTTACCATTTGCTACTTCAGCCCAGGAACATTAACCTGTCCCTTGTCAGTCTGAGGATGGAAAATCTGTCTATGATTTTATCTTTGTCCGATCTGTCAGAAAATGTAAAAATTGTCTCATGAAAAAGACAGCACTACAAAAATTAAACATCTTACAAATGAAAGTGAAAATACAGTTATGAAAAGTTTCTGGAGGAATCCAAGACTCAGGTGCAGAGAGTCTCACAGGACACAATGTAAAATGCAAAAGACAACTTCTTTACTGAGAATGAGAAGTCATGTACACAATATCAGTCAAAGCAAGTGAACAAATCCATATAAGAAGAATGAATAAGTTCAGAAAAGGAAGCAAATTTCAAAAAAGCAAACTGACTGTCACAAGGAAAGACTGTAAAGCAACAAGAACATGTTCTTGCAGTACAGAGGGAGGTGACGGAGCATGCATATAATACCAGGAATAAAAATCGCTGAAGTGAGTCTTTAGAGTTCATTCGAATCGGACATGAAAAATATTGGACATTTCTCGGGGCTTTAATTTTGAAAGGCTACATCAGACTTCCCTGAAATGATGTGAGGGGCATTCTGGGATGGTGTACTATAATTCTGAACCATAATTGGTCTGTGGAAACAGGGAGTTTTCTTTTAATATCAATTTGAATTTAGGTGTAAATAGGGAAAATATTGGACATTTCTTGGGGCTTTAATTTTGAAAGGCTACATCAGACCTTCCTGAAATTTTGTGAGTGGCATTCTGGGATGGTGTACTATAATTCTGAACCATAATTGGTCTGTGGAAACGGAGTTTTCTTTTAATATCAATTTGAATTTAGGTGTAAATAGGGAAAATATTGGACATTTCTTGGGGCTTTAATTTTGAAAGGCTACATCAGACTTCCCTGAAATGATGTGAGGGGCATTCTGGGATGGTGTACTATAATTCTGAACCATAATTGGTCTGTGGAAACAGGGAGTTTCCTTTTAATATCAATTTGAATTCAGATGTAAATACTGGAAATATTGGACATTTCTTGGGGCTTTTATTGTGAAATTCTACATCAGAACTTCCTGAAATTTTGTGAGTGGCATTCTGGGGTGGTGTACTATAATTCTGAACCATAATTGGTCTGTGGAAACAGGGAGTTTCCTTTTAATTCCAATCTGAATTTAGGTGTAAAAACTGCAAATGTTGGACATTTCTTGGGGCTTTTATTGTGACATCCTACATCAGAACTTCCTGAAATTTTGTGACTAGCATTCTGGGGTAGTGTACTATAATTCTGAACCATCATTGGTCTGTGGAAACAGGGAGTTTCCTTTTTTTAAAACAATTTGAATTTAGGTGTAAAAACTGGAAATGTTGGACATTTCTTGGGGCTTTTATTGTGAAATCCTATATCAGAACTTCCTGAAATTTTGTGAGTGGCATTCTGGGGTGGTGTACTATAATTCTGAACCATAATTGGTCTGTGGAAACAGGGAGTTTCCTTTTTAAAACAATGTGAATTTAGGTGTAAATACTTAAAATATTGGACATTTCCCAGGGTTTTTATTGTGAAATTCTACATCAGAACTTCCTGAAATTGTGTGAGTGACAGTCTGGGGTGGTATACTCTCATTCTGAATCATAATTGGTCTGTGGAAACAGGGAGTTTCCTTTTAATATCAATTTGAATTTAGGCGTAAATACTGGAAATATTGGACATTTCCCAGGGCTTTTATTGTGAAATTCTACATCAGAACTTCCTGAAATTTTGTGAGTGACACTGTGGGGTCCTGTACTATCATTCTGAATCATAATTCGTCTGTGGAAACAGGGATTTTCCTTTTAATATCAATCTGAATTTAGGTGTAAATACTGGAAATATTGGACATTTCCCAGGGCTTTTATTGTGAAATTCTACATCAGAACTTCCTGAAATTTTGTGAGTGACACTGTGGGGTCCTGTACTATCATTCTGAATCATAATTCGTCTGTGGAAACAGGGATTTTCCTTTTAATATCAATCTGAATTTAGGTGTAAATACTGGAAATATTGGACATTTCCCAGGGCTTTTATTGTGAAATTCTACATCAGAACTTCCTGAAATTTTGTGAGTGACACTGTGGGGTCCTGTACTATCATTCTGAATCATAATTTGTCTGTGGAAACAGGGATTTTCCTTTTAATATCAATCTGAATTTAGGTGTAAATACTTAAAATATTGGACATTTCCCAGGGCTTTTATTGTGAAATCCTACATCATAACTTCCTGAAATTTTGTGAGTGGCATTCTGGGGTGGTGTACTATAATTCTGAACCATAATTGTTCTGTGGAAACAGGGAGTTTCCGTTTTAAAACAATTTGAATTTAGGTGTAAAAACTGGAAATGTTGGACGTTTCCCAGGGCTTTTATTGTGAAATCCTAAATCAGAACTTCCTGAAATTTTGTGAGTGGCATTCTGGGGTGGTGTACTATAATTCTGAACCATAATTGGTCTGTGGAAACAGGGAGTTTCCTTTTAATATCAATTTGAATTTAGGTGTAAATACTGGAAATATTGGACATTTCTTGGGGCTTTTATTGTGAAATCCAACATCAGAACTTCCTGAAATTTTGCGAGTGGCATTCTGGGGTGGTGTACTATAATTCTAAACCATAATTGGTCTGTGGAAACAGGGAGTTTCCTTTTTAAAACAATTTGAATTTTGGTGTAAAAACTGGAAATGTTGGACATTTCTTGGGGCTTTTATTGTGAAATCCTACATCAGAACTTCCTGAAAGTTTGTGAGTGGCATTCTGGGGTGGTGTACTATAATTCTGAACCATAATTGGTCTGTGGAAACAGGGAGTTTCCTTGAAATCAGTCCTTAATGCAGCCGTACCATAATCTCTACTATATGCGCACCACAAAACAAGTGGGGGCTAGAATGACCATGTTTTTTGAAGTGAGGGCTGGCTTGACTGCAGTGTTGCATTGGACAGCATACACCAGGTTGCTCTTTTGTGTGTGTGGTGCGATCTTTGGGATGTACCAGTTTCTGTCTGAGTGTGTTGCTGGGTTTGAAATGCACTGGGATGTCATGCTTGTTGAAAACCCTCCTGAGTTTTTCAGATACCCCAGACACATACGGGATTACTATGTTGTTTCTTTTTCTCATCACCCTCGGAGTTGGTGTTCTTTCTGGCACGTGTGGCTGTTTTCACAAAAGCCCAGCTGGGGTAGCCACTGGTTTTTTGGGCCCCTCTCAGGTGTTTGTGCTCTTTCTTTCAGGCCTGAGTGCTGGTTGGTACATTATCAGCCCTGTGTTGCAGGGTTCTGATAACGCCTAACTTATGTTCCAGAGGGTGGTGTGAGTCAAAGAGTAGGTATTGGTCTGTGTGCGTGGGCTTCCTGTAGTTCGGTAAAGTTGGAAAGATATTCACAGATTCGGACTTCTGGGATCAATAACTCTGAGACGAAACGTTGTTCAAACACAAATTATGCCTCTTTTACATCCTAATAGCATAGACTATTAGCTATAAGAATCAAAAACAAAAACAAGCCGTTCTCCGGGCTGGATGGATAACATTGATCTCTACGTGCAGCCGGCGGCCAGACGAGTGGGCAGGGACCGTCTGCAAATTTCAATTCCAAGAGAGACGCAGCAAACAAAAATCAATAGCTCCACTGTTATACAGTATGGAGACTCCTCCATACTCCATACTGTATGACAGTGGAGCTATTGATTATTATTTACAATAAAAAATCACCAAAATTATACAAAAGTGTATTTTCCCAAAACTGCTGTTGTAGTATGACCATGAGGAGGCTGTTTATGTGTGGAATAATTTTGGAGTCTCCATATTGTATAATAGTGGCGCTATTGATTATTATTTGCAATTTAAAAATCACCAAAATTATATATAGGCCAATATTTAAAAAAAGTATATTTTTCCAAAACAGCTGTTGTAGTATGACCATGGGGTGACTGTTGATGTGTGGAGGGATTTTGGAGTCACCATACTGTATAATAGTGGAGCTATTGATTTTTGTTTGCTGCGTCTCTCTTGGAATTGAAATTTGCAGACAGTCCCTGCGCACTCATCTGGCCGCCGGCTGCCCGTAGAGATCAATGTTATCCATCCAGCTCAGAGAACGGCTGGTTTTGGTAAAAAACATCGGATTTTGATTCTTGTAGCTAGTAGTCTGTTATTACGATGTGATAGAGGCATAATTTGTGTTTGAACAACGTTTCGTCTCAGACTTATTGATCCCGGAAGTCCAAATCTGTGAATATCTTTCCAACTTTACCGAACTGTATCTTGTCAGCCTAAAATAAGAAAGGAAAAAAAAACGTTCTGTTGTCAGCATTAGTAACTGTAAAGTTGTTTTTTTTTTTCTTTTTTTTTTGGTTTATTTTGTTTTTTTTTACTAAATATACAACAAAATAGGGTCGTGCATGAACGCTGTGAATGCAGAAGTAAATGTAAGTTAGAGTCCCAAATCACACTCCACACCAGTCGGTGGCGGTAGTGTTTGTACGATAACGTTTGGTAACCGCTGTAATGTGTGAAGAAGAAGAAAAAGAAGTTCGTCCAGTCGCGTAAGCAGCATGCATGTATTGAGCTGATATCGGAGTCGTAGTCAATGAAATGATTTCATTTGTAATCAAGCAACAATGTCTTGAGATGAATATTTGAGAGAGTTTGTCAGCGAGCGACTAACAGCTGCTGCTGAAGAAAAATTCAGAGTTTTTAAACAAACTGTTGTCAAGTATGAAGAAGAGATCGATCGTCAGCGCAAACCGCTGGATATCGTTTATAAACCAGAAGTAAAGTTACACAGGATAGATGAGTAAAACTTCATTAGTATAATAAAACAAATCAGAGGAATTTCATTTATGTATAATATCAACAGTTCAAATATAAATTGGTTTGAATTCACTCAACTGTTTTTATGTTTTTGTACCTTCACAGTAGCATCATATCTTTTTGTTCTGTGTTCCTCCAGAGCTCCCACAGCAACATGTCTGTAAGGAGGAGGAGGTTCTCGCTGATCAGCAGCTCTGCAACCAGGAGAGGAACTCCAGTCTGGACCAGGAGGAGCCAGAGCCTCCTGAGATTAAAGAGGAAGAGGAGGATGAACTCTGCACCAGTCAGCAGGGAGAGCATCTTGAACTGTTGACCCACACAAGAATCCACACAGGTGAGAAGCCATTTAGTTACAAAGAATGTGGGAGAGGTTTTGCCAGCAGTCGTGTCATGTCAGCCTAAAATAAGAAAAAAACCTTTCTGTTGTCAGCATTAGTAACTGTAAAGTCTTCTTTTTTTTTTTTTCTTCACAAAATATACAACAAAATAGGGTAGAGCGTGAAACGGGACACTGTGAATGCATAAGTAAATGTAAGTTAGAGTCCCAAATCACACTCCACACCAGTTGGTGGCGGTAGAGCACGATAACGTTTGGCAACTGAAGAAGAAAAAGAAGTTTGTCCCATCGCGTAAGCAGCATGCATGTATTGAGCTGATATAGGATTTGCAGTGAATGAATTTTTTTTATATATATATATATTTTTAATGAATTTTTCAAAATTAAAACAATAACAATAAGTAGACTTTACATATGAATTTACATATACTCCAGCAGGTAAACAAACAAAACAATCACCACAAGTCAAAACATACAAACAAACAAACAAAAAAACATTACAGTTTCCTCATTTTCAAGTGCTCAGCAAACATCTTGTTTGGTGACTTTCAAGATACTTAATAAAATGTCCCCAGATTTTGAAAAAGCTCTGTATTTTCCCCTTGGTGGCGTAAGTCAGTTTCTCCATGGCCAAACAACCAGAAATATTTTTAAACCAATGTCCAACTGTCGGTGCTTCTGTGCTCTTCCAGGCAGTTGCAACACAGTGTTTAGCCTGAAGTGAGCATAAAATGACAATGTTCTTATGAGCACCTATCAGTTTTAACGATGGTGGAGGTAGTCCAAGGATTAATAGTTGAGGGCAGACAGGTAACCTAATTGAGATAATACTCGAAATGGTTTGTATGACCTCTTCCCAGAATTTTTAAATCTTGGGGCAGCTCCAAAGGCAGTGGAATCAATCAGCTTTTCAATAATCATGTCTTTGCTAAAACACACTCTACACTAATAAATAATATATAACTTTTTGTCTATTATATCATCATATCATAGCAGGTGCTATATTCTTAAGATTTAATTTTCATTCAGGGTACTGTGTGTTTTCTGTCTTCCATTTGCTACCGGCTGAGTACACAGGGAGCTTTAATTAATCAGTTAATGATCACAACTCGTCATGAATTCAAGCATGTCTGATTATGAATGCACTTAATACAATAACTTTTGACTCTACCATCTTAATGAGACACACAACACACTGTCTGCCACCAGCTTTGTGTGGAAATACTTCAAAATATTAAATAATGAAGATGCAATCTGTTGCTACAACTTTTAGAATCTCAGATAAAATTCCAGGTGAAACTTGAAGCTTCAAGATCACTGGATTTATACTTTATCCAAAACACGTCGGAGTGAAATACTGCATGTGATTGATTTACCGTCAGCAGTTGGTTGTTGCAAAAAGCGCCCCTCACTGAAGAAAGACGCCAAAATCTCCAGGTAATGCATACAAAGCCCTAGATCAAGTGAGTGAGAGGTTTTTTTAGAGTTTTGCTTTTTAACTTTCAGTGATAATTAACTTCATTAAGCCTCCGATGTTGGACATCGCAGTGCGCGGTACGAGCCGTCTGCTCCGCTCAGCTGCAGCCTGTGAATGTGAATGAAATCTGGAACCAGCTCAATATCATGACTTTGAAAACACCAAATGACTTATTTTAACGAAGTTTGTTAGATTAAAATATGTAGAACTGTAAAATATCACTTCCATGAGGCTGTTCAGTCAGACAGTAACAGATCACAGGCTGAACTTGGCATTTCCTCCTCCTGTGCAGCCGCAGCGAACGTCAAGTTGCACACAGCCTGCAGTGTATAATGTTGATTAATATTGAAATGGCGGTCTTCTTTCTCAATAATAATTATTAATATCAGCAGAAAATACACTAAAGTGGTCAGATTGGGAACCTACATACATCCGGACAGAGTGCCTCTGTTTTCAGGTTAGAAAATGTAATTTTCTGGAAAATATTAATCCTTACTCCCCCAGAAGGCTATTTATGGGCTCTGTGAAACTACTAAGTACAAAACTGTGCTAAAATAACTACAGAAAATAACAGTAAAACAGTACAGAGCAAACAAATAAATTAACAAAGTCGGGATCAGCACCTTGAGAGAGCCCAGCTGTACCAAACACCTGGGCAAAGCATGTTATAGCTATAAATGTAATCATTAATTGTCTCATACTGGGCACTACTGAAAACAACATGCAGAATACAGTGTATACTGGTGTCGTAAGTAAGCAGTATGTGGTTTCGAATACAGCCCAAGTTTCAAGTGGGCCGTAGTTTCTCTGGATTAGTCGTACCAAAGGTTTTCGGTGTTGTTCCTCCACGCCCTATTTTAGCCTTGCAGGTGTTGCATACTGCAAACTTATCCTCCTCACACACGTTAAAAAAATTCCATAATGCTGACATGGTGTAGGTCACCAAAGCCGTGAGTTGCACATGTGCGTGTTTGTGTGTTGCTGATGTTATTGACCTGGGCAGGCTGACATAAGGGCTGAGGGAACAAGGACTGCTCACGCTTTGCAACGCGTTAGCATATAACTGAAAAGAAGAGGCAATGCATTTGCTTAGTGTGTTTGTTATTTTGCTGCTGCAGTGCAGTGTGAATTTGACCGGTCGCAGGTCATGGCTGATCACATGAAAACCGGCCAGATTCCGAGCATTGCCGATAAATTGGTGCAAGTCTATAATTAAAGCTACAGTAACTTCTACGTGTCTGTAAATGTCCGTTTCACCCAAGCCACTACTAGAGGAGATGACACAATGCTGATTAAGCTGATCGGCTCCTCTAACATCCCGCGGTGACATTCCCGCGCTGGCGCACAGGAAATTGCACATTTTACCGCACAACAAGAAGGGAGGGGGAGGAAGAGCGGAGAGACTCGTAGCAAGAGGCAGGAGCGCAGGTAGAAAGAGAAAGTGACATGGCAGAGAGCCCAAAGAAGCGGCCGAGACACGGTTTAGAAGTGGATCCTACCACAAAGAAAAAGCCTGGATGTTTGTCTTAAGGACTATTAGCAAAGAAGGAAAGTGACGGACAGAGAAGGCAAACACGGATTTGTATTGGCGTCACTTTTCTTCGGGCTGAGGGCAGACATGGATGTTGCGTTGCTGTTGGATAAGTAAGTGACGTGGTTTATAATTATATTAGGAGTAGTATGTGTTGCTGTTACATGTACTGGACCTAGTACTTTATTATTTTCTTGGAAATGGTGCTATAAACGTAATGTTAGCAGTCTGGTGTTCGTAACGTTGTGTAGCAAGAGACATTGTCGAGCAGTACACAGTGTGTAGCGAGTGTTGCTCTGTGTACGGTGTACACCTGGGCATACGTCATATGGAAGTGCCGGCTTTATTGTTGTAATAACGCAGAATTCTGACAGAAGTTGCGCACTACAGCTTTAAGCAACAATATCTTCAGTTGAATATTTGAGAGAGTTTCTCAGCGAGCGACTAACAGCTGCTGAGTTTTTAAACAAACTGTCGTCGAGTATGAAGAAGAGATCGATCGTCAGCGCAAACTGCTGGATATCGTTTATAAACCCGAAGTAAAGTTACACAGGATAGGTGAGTAAAACTTCATTAGTATAATAAAACAAATCAGAGGAATTTCATTTATGTATAATATCAACAGTTCAAGTATAAATTGGTTTCAACTTGCTCAACTGTTTTTTTTATTTATTTATTTTTGTACCTTCACAGTAGCATCATATCTTTTTTCTGTGTTCCTCCAGAGCTCCCACAGCAACATGTCTGTAAGGAGGAGGAGGTTCTCGCTGACCAGCAGCTCTGCAACCAGGAGAGGAACTCCAGTCTGGACCAGGAGGAGCCAGAGCCTCCTGAGATTAAAGAGGAAGAGGAGGATGAACTCTGCACCAGTCAGCAGGGAGAGCATCTTGAACTGAAGCAGGAGACTGACATCTCAAAGTTGATTCCTCCTTATGAAGAAGGTGACGACACTGAAGATCAGGCCTCGTATTTCAATCCTGACAAAACTCTAAGTGCAGCAGAGAAAGAGTCTGTAGTCAACAAACCAGTTAAAAGCTCTGTGGAACCAAACGGTGACCTGCAGCCACTCTCCAATGACTGTCATGTAGCTGAGAGCCAAGATCAGACAGGAGACGAGCATGAAGACTCAGGATCAACAAGAAATGCAGAATCAGTCTTTGAAAAATTTCTTTTGTGAAAAAACTGATTGTAATTCAAAATTGAACAGGCACATGAAAGTGCACGCAGGGGAGAAGCCATATAATTGCAAAACATGTGGGAAATGTTTCTCACGAAAGGGTACCTTGACAAAACACATGAGAATCCACACAGGTGAGAGGCCTTTTGTTTGCAAAATATGTGGAAGAGATTTCAGGTTTTGTAGTAACTTGTTGGTCCACATGAAAAGAGCCCACACTGGTGAGAAACAATTTGTTTGCAAAACATGTGGAAAAGGTTTCATTACTAGTGGTGAACTGAAGATGCACATGAGAGCCCACACAGATGAGAGACCCTTTGTTTGCAAAATATGTGGAAAAGATTTTACCAAAAGGAATTCCTTGGTGGTCCACATGAGAATCCACACAGGTGAAAGGCCATATAATTGCGAAACATGTGGGAAATGTTTCTCAGGAAAGAGTGACTTGACAAAGCACATGAGAATCCACACAGGTGAGAAGCCATTTATTTGCAAAACTTGTGGAAAAGATTTCGCCCACAGTTCCTCCCTGTTGAGCCACACAAGACGTATTCACCTACTGAATGAACTAACACTTTTACAGCAGCTGTAATTTAATGTAAATGTTTTCCATAAAGATGAAATGTCAACAAGTGTAAAAACCTTAAAATACCTCATTTAGTATTTGATAGTTTTCTGTGACGCCTCCTGCACATCTTTGTCAGATTTTATATTTGAGAGTGACTGACACTGTTCTCTTCAACTACTGTATAAGAAGTACTGTTTAATGTGAATGTGCTGTCTTTTTTTTTTTTTTTT
>JAJHUR010076544.1:0-16670 GCA_027495735.1 Lutjanus campechanus | reverse complement strand
TGAAGAGGAGATACCACAAGACTTTGACCAATCACAGGTTGGTAAGACACAGAGTTAAGTTGTTAGGGTTTTTTTCTATAGAAGGGGTAAAATGATGCCTTTTAAATGGTTCAGGTGCCTAATTGGTGCCTGAACCAGTACTTCAAAAGAAGAAGAAGAAGAAGAAGAAGCACAAAATAATGGACAAAGACGTTAAAGAATGGCTTTTTTGATTGTGGCAAATCTGGGCTTGAAATGATGTAATATATTAACCCAACTACAATAACTTACAATAACACTCAATAACAGTTACAGTACTAAATGCTAAATCACACTAACAGTTAAATAAATACAAAATCCAGCTTCAAAGTTCAGCAGTTACCTGAGTAAAGACTGCTGTCCTCATCATCAGTGCTCTCCATATCATAGATATAAATGTCAAGTCTTTATGAGAGATCACATCTAGTCTTTTATTTCTATGCTCTCCATCACTGGGGCCAGCGACACTCACACTGCCGGCTGATGTTCTTGGCGTGGTGTCACACAAGCAGTCGAGCATGGTGCATCCCTCTGCTTTCAAACGTATCCTGTGCGTCACCAGATGCTTCCCCCAATTACGTGCAATTGTTTTTTAACATCTGTTGCACGTCCCTCCCGCTGTTAGAAACCTTTCAAGTGAAATACAGCCACACTGTAAACCGTTTGGCTCGGCATTTTTAAGTGTGTTTACGGCAGCTACTTGCTAGCTGAAGGCTAACAGTTGCCAGAGCCATGTAGAGTGTTGTGGTGATGTTAACCTGCAGTTTGGGGATGTGTCTGTCAGGTCTGCACCAGAGGGCAACTATTTCAATTGACAGCTCAGGTATGGGGCACCGGAATGAGGCAGTGTTATGATTCGGCCCAGTAGGTACCGGCCGTGTAAGAATGCCATATGGCACCAGATTCAAAACCCAACCCAGGAACGATTGTGGATTGTTGAGTCTCATTCCTTGGTGGTCAAATACAGGCAATTTGGGTTGGAGACTCAGCAATCAACTGTCTTTCTCAAAAATCACATACTGAACCTTCAATACATTTTAACAGAATAGAATATTTTACATTTACATGTTCTCACATTTTTTGGAAGTTAGAACAACAGAGGAAGAAATAGGGTTGGCCATTTTGATTTATTTAATTTATAGTTTCAGCACTGATTGACTTGAACACTATTATCCTCAAACCTAAATATCATACTAAGGAGATTCCTTAAGACAAAGTCCTCTCAAACTGGTGGTCTGTGGTCTAATGTGCATCTGTTGTGGGGGTCCTTGACATGAAACAGTAGGGGAAGCACAACTAACAGGCAAATTGAAGGCATTTCAGAGTATACCAACTTATTCTGAGAATAAAAATGTGTCAGAGACATGCAGTGACCCTGACAAAAGGATATAAATAAAGTGTACAAGCAAACAAAAATGAAAAATTTGGCCAACCTCTTTTTTTTTCTGTTAAAATATCTTTGTAAATTGAGTATCTTTGGGTTTTGAACTGTCATTTTAAGATGTTGCTTTTGGCTCTGGGAACTCGTGCCTGGCATTGTTCACTATTTTCTGGCATTTTATTGCCAAAATGATCATGAAAATAGTCATTAGTGGTAGCTTCTGTATATTATTATTTGAATGAAGCAGCAGGTAAAGCTAAAATCACCCTGACCCACAAACTCTGTTAAAACCTTTGGCTCTTCCGTCTTGACTTTGCTTGCTTTATCTTTAATACACACAGTTCTTTGGGGTGACAGGCCTTAAGGACTTAAAATTCATAATCCGTCTGTTGAAAGCCTTTTCCCTATATGGCGATAATTTGTGCCTTATCATCAGAGGAAGGTCAGAGCTGGTTCAGAAACCTACACAAGCGGCTTCTTCTGGAGACAGCTTGTTTGTGAAATTCAGTTCGTTGTTTGATTTGTGATCATAAAATGTGTACGTGAGCATGTACACTGTGTGCGTACAGTGCAGTATGTGTGTGGGTGTATGTGTTGATGTGCATGTTTTATGTGTTTGTACGAGCAAATGTGCCTGAAAGGCCTATTACATATTCCTCTTCCATATGTCCCTCCTATATTTCTCAGGGGGATAATCATATTAGAGTGAGTCACAGTTGACCTCCCGTGCAGAGGATTTAAATAGATCATAAATACTGCTGCACTGTGGCCAAATTACTGATATGTTACTAACATGTATGTTTGATGGCAAATTAGTGGCCTTTAATTTACGGAACGTATTTCAGAGGGTTGATTATTCATGGTTATTGTCCAGTTTAGAGGCGATGAAGCGAATGATTCAGATAAAAGCTGGTTTTGAAGGCATTCATCAAGCCAAGGTCTCCCTCCTTCATTGCTCTCACTGATTTCCTGATGTGGAGATCGCCATTGTACTGTACGTAGATGATGCCATTAGCACAGATACATTAAACATGAGCCATGAGCCGGGCGCTGGAATAAAATGGAACAGATGGTAAGCATATTTTGAGCTGAGCCAGAATGAATAATTCCCCCAACTGATGACACAGCAACGCCAGCAACAGCTTTGAAAACTCCCAACTTGTTGTGAGCAAAGTTTTAGTTTGTGTATTCGAGTCATCTTTTTTCGTCCCTGTGTCACAAACCTTGGAATAACACATTTGAATGGATTTTTTTGTGACAGATCTAACATGCAAAAACATGTCAAAGTGTGAAAATAAAAAAAAGAGAAAACGAAAACACTGTAAAAAAATCCATCCACACCCACACTATAGGCTTGTCCTCAGATTTAATCCCTTTAGTTTGCACTCCCCTCACTGTGATGATCTTTGGTTTACCTTTGTAAACAAGCTGGTGCCGTGTGTGACATTCTGCTTTTACAGCAGCTTAGCTTTTCCAGGTTCAGATGCTGGATGTTTGTCCTTGAGGGGACAGTTGCCCTCAGACCTACCTGTCAGTTTAAATAAGAGGTGGCAGAGCATTTTTGCAGTACATTTCCTGGAAGTACTCGGGGTGTGATCCATTTCAAAAAGGCCTTAATAGATTTTTTTTTAATCTGCAAAGAGAGGTAAACTTTTTCATACAATTGTCACAGATGCTGTGATTCCACTATATTTGGCAGTGAGCATGTAACTAATTACTTTTCTGGGATTAATAATGCAATTACAATTACTGAAATTTTAATTTACTCATTATTTGTTGCTTTTCTTGCCTGAAAAAAGTGGACAACTGCAAAGGACGGCAGACGTAGCAGACAAACGCAGCCTATTCTCTGATCTCTGATCTGATTTCCTCAGACATCATGGTAGCATGAGACACTTAAGGTCATGTGAGCTTGTTTTGCATCATAGGTTAATTGCCCATCATATGATTATTAATTAACTACTTAAGAAATGCTTGGTTTACTTATCCAGCTTTCTGTGGTCTTCTTCTACTAAATTCTAGTGTCTAAACCATGGGTAAATCAAACATAGATTACACACAGATACTGGTTGTTGCTGCCCTCTTGTGGTCGGGAGTATTATTAACTCCTATAAGTGATAATGGGTACAATGATAGAAAGAAATTTGACAGTTGTCACTAAAATAATGTAGCTACACTAAAATAAGATAACTGAAATAAAACACTCTAAATACACTAAGTAAGTGCTGAGTCTATTTTTGAACGATGCCACGTCAATTAGCACAGAGCAGATCGAACAGGGAGGAAGTCAGACACAGAAAAGGCAGCGAGAATCTGGTTAATTTTCAAAATTAAAGACCGCGTGCAGACTCATAAAGACAGACAGAAAATATTTTTTTTGACCATGCAGCCTACTTATCCATGGTACAAGCACAAAGAGCAGGGAAAGAGGACCTAATCTACTAAATCTACGCTCCGCTGCTGAAATGTGCTGTTATCCCGCTTATTACATGTTTACTTACCAAAATAAATCAATGAGTTGACACAAAATATTGATTTGAAAAAGGATTTTGATGATTTAAAAATGATTTTATTGCTCCCACAAAGTCATTGATTGGAACTGTGCCCATAGCAACGGCCTGTTCTTCATAGCAACAGCCTGTTACACATAGGAACAGTCTGCTATAAAGAAATAACAGACCTTAGAATGCTGCTGTTGACCGATCTGAAAGCTGTGTAATAAAATAACTTCACTAAAATAACTTAATTCCAATAAAATTACTACACTAAGTAAGGGAGCCGGTCATTATTATCTCCAAAGGGGTATATTTCACAATAAAAGCCTGCTCACTGTACATTAGCCCACTTATTTCATGGTTACCCACAAAAAACAACAACAACCTTTTTAAAATTTTTATTTTAAAATGATTTTAGTGATTTGAACCACCTGACAGTGTGGTTACATGATTGCTTCCCAAAAACAATCAATAATGTTACACAAAATACTTATTTAAAAATGATTTTGTTCATTTAAAAAGGATTTTATTGCTCCTCCAAAGCCTATGATGAGAACTGCGTCCATAGCAACAGTCTGCTCTTCATGACAACAGTCTGCTTTACAGATATAACAGACCTTAGAGGGCTGTAATTGACCTATTACAATTGAGTACTAAAATGACATAATTATAATAAAATAACTAAATTACAACAATTTGCCCAACACGGTATAAAACCCTGATATATTTTAAAACTACAGTAATGCTCTGATGAATTGCTCCTTCATGGAGTGTGTGACATGGTCAAGCACGTTATGTGGTAGGTCATATTTTTTCCACATCAGCTCACATGTTCCGTTTTTTTTGTCACTCCACTGGTCACTAACAAATCAGGGTGTGCGACCTTGTACTGTCGACCGTTTGCTTTAAAAAGCTCACCACTGTCCATAAATTGCAGCTCAGCTCACGGCACTGGCGAGCATCAGCACCGACTCCTTCTAGCAGCTCATTGTTTAAGTCTCATTTTGTTTGGTTAGCTTACTGTTTACTCTTTTTTTTTTCTTTTCTCTTTCTCAATCATGATGGGACATTTGACGATAAGGCAACCCCACCAAACCACCGTGGTCATTAGTTCTCTCAGCGTGGGAATATTTTTCACAGTAAAGTTTTGTTTGACTGCATTATACATTACGGTTGCTGAATGATTTATTCCATCTGACAAGTAGCCCATAATTGAATGTAGCCTTCAAACGCAATGCTGTGAAAGCTCACACTCACCCACGTTCGACTTCATCGCCTCCAGGAAAGCCTACTCCCGATTCTACCCCAATTAAGCTTGTTTCCTTGTGTTATTACTTTCAGTATAACTAATGAAATATGGGGAAGATGGGTAAAAGGAAAGAAGGGTCAAATGTAAAGTTTGAGCAAACCAATTAGATGGTGTTTTTTATGCAGCAACACTTCCTGTCAGAGTGTTTTTGGTTTTAATTGATGGACGGACGAGTCATTCGGTTGTCTGGACTCGAACAGACACTTCTGTATAGATCGAGATGCCAAATATACTCTGATTGGAATTAATGGTTCCAAAAGGGTTCTTCCTGAAGGGCTGAGGTTCTACCCAGAAACACTGGCTTCTGATGAACCCTTTTTTTTGGAAGAAAGGGTTTGTCAAGGATTCTCTGTAAGACTAAGGGTTCCATTAAGAACCAGTTTTATCCAAAGAACCCTTTTTGGAAGACAAAGTTATTCAAGGATTGTTGAAATCCTTTAAGAACTCTTTCATCAAGAGTGTGTCAAGGGTTCTTTGCACCATGATATAAAAGGGTACAAAGAACCCTTAATGAATTATGAAGCATGATGAAATTCTGGGAGGGTTCTAGATAAAACCCTTGGAATATAAAAGGGTTCTCAGTAGAACTCCCTGGGTGGGTTCTTCTTGAAAACCTTGGAATATGAAAGCTTTCTCTGTAAGATCCCTTGGATGGGTTCCAGATAAAACCCTTGGAATATAAAACGGCTCTTGGTAGAACCCCCTGGAAGGGTTCTATCACCTTGTAATATAAAACAGTTCTTAGTAGAACCCTCTGGGTGGGTTCTAGATGAAATCCTTGTAATATGAAAAGGTTCTTGGTAGAATCCCCTCAGTAGGTTCTAGATGAAACCTTTTGAATATAAGAGAGTTCTTGATAGAATCTTCATGGTGGGTTCTAGCTAAAACCCTTGCAATATAAAAGGGTTCCCGGTAGAGCCCCTTGGTAGGTTCTCGATTAAACCCTTTGAATGTAAGAGGGTTCTCCATAGAACCTCCTTGGTAGGTTCTACATGAAAACCTTGAATTATAAGAGGGTTTTTGGTAGATCCCTCTAGGTGCGTTATAGATGAAACATTTGTAATATGAAAATGTTCTTGGTAGAACCTCCTTGTTAGGTTCTAGATTAAACCCTTAGTATAAAAGGCTTCTCAGTAGAACCCCCTGGATAGGTTCTAAATAAAAACCTGGGAATGTAAAAGCTTTCTTGGTAGAACCCCCTGTGTGGGTTAGCACCCTTGAAAGATGGAAAGATTCTGGATAGAACCCACAGGCAGGGTTCTGGGTCGGATCATTACATCATAGACGGGTTTTCTGTAGAACCTCTCTTTGGGGGTTCTGAGTGAAACCTCTCACCGATGGTTCTTCATATAACCCTTTATGCTGGGTTCTAGGCAGAACTCTCTGAGAGTATCCCAAATGAAATCTTTATAAAAGGTTCTTCCAGGAACCAAAAAAGGTTCTTTTGTGGAGACAAGCCAAAGACACCTTTGTGGTTCTAGGTAGCACCTTTATTTCTTCTAGAGTGTGGAAACAAACAGTAATCTGGAAACTACTGATGTGTTTAAGTGATACAACAGTGTTTAAGTTCAATTAAAACACTCTGGCGAGTTTTCTGAGGCCAGTTTTCTTTTGTTAAAACTCACACGTACTGGAACCTCGTGTCAAAAGTGACCTTACCTTCCTCAGCTTATCTTTATCTTGATTGTCCTAGCGCCTGTCACCTATTGATCCCGCCGGTCCTTCAAAACAACAGCAGGGGAAGAACATTAAGCCTCTTTTGTGCTTACATGACCCCGACAAGAAAGTAAGACAGAGAGGAGAAGGGAAACAGTGCTTCATTCTGCAACATTTAGTCCAATCAGCTCCCTGAGGCTGAACGCCGATGGGAGGCTCAGCTCCTGTGGTGAAGCAAAGTGGAGGCTGTGAGCTCGCTCTATTTTTCTATAGCATCAAAAATGCATGTGGGTGAAGTGCATTATGAATTACATGCAGGGCTACCTCTAACAAATCCATATAGCCCATAATCAGCACATGGCTGCTCAGCATCACAGTTTACTGACTGATTGGCGCCCAATGTGGATTATTAATGGTCTGAAGAGTCCGTGTAGAAAAATTACACTCAAGAGGCACAGAAATCAGACTTTTATTGTCATATATATTTGGTTACTTGACAACAATTTACGCACTACATTCTCCTGATTTTATATTGACTACGTTTACATGCACAAAATCTTCTTTTTTTATGCCCTTCTTCTGAAAAAGACAGTATTCCTACCAAGATGTTTACATGGATGAATGAATATCTGACTTAGGGTTTTCAAGATGATTATTGAAAAGAATTCACGATAACGATATTATCACAATTTCTATAGAAAATTTGGAAAAGAAAAAAGAATGCTATCAGTCTTATTCTTCTCTAACTTTGTTTATTGTGTGATTTGTCTCTTTTTGTCAAATCAAGTGTGCAAAAAGTGCAATTACACTTAGCGGATCGTGAAAATGTGTGTGGGCACTGGGAGAGAGAGACAAAGCAGGAATGTAGAAAAACGGAAATTATTTTAAAGCATACCGTATGTTTAAAAGATGGATTATTTACGCAATATTATCATATGTGTAGAATAAACGTGATATTAATATTTCATTTTCTAAATATCATGCTTATTGTCACTACAAGTATATGACATGTTCCTGTTTACATGCTGTTGTGTGTACCGCAATTACAGAAAAGTGAAATGGCTTGAGCTGCCTGAGTTATTTTGCTTATATGTTGAATTGAATTTTGAAAAGGTCGTAATTTTTCAAAGTTTTTCACTCCATCTGTCATTCATTCAACCACCTTCTTGAAAAGATCAGCACTGCAATATCCGTGCATATCCAACCTGTTCTCATCCCAACTCATCACATACTGATGTTTTGTCACCGCCTCAGCGTCTTACACGGGCACAAAAGGTAGCCTTTAGTGATTGCAAGAAATGCTGCTCGAAGACCTCCTCTAACACAAAGTTAATGTTGGAGACAGTGATGCTTCTTATATGTTTAGGCCAGTGATTTTCAAACTTTTTGTGCCCAAGACACACCAAAGGGCACGACAATATTGCTTGGTACAGCATTCATATCCATGCAATATCCTCCGTAGCCATCCTAATCAGTTGAGGCAATGAGTAGCCTACCAGCCAATCAGAGGCAGAATTCCCAGAGTGCATGTGGGAAAAAAAAAATTAGGCATCAACCAAACAGTGTCTCTGATTAATAATTTCCACCATCTGGCACCTGCACGAACGGCGAAAACAGGGTTTGTTTTAATGGTTGATCATTATAAGAATTTTTTTCATTAATATATAGATTTTCCCACTCTGTTGGAAAATGAGTGTGTACAAAGTACTGATATCATAATTCATAAGTTTTTGTATAGTTATATATTGCAACAATGACATAATGGTTGTCACAAAACCCCAAAGGTCCACTTTGACTGACCTCACAGCTCACCGGTGATCCCGGTTACGCAACAAAATTACTTGGGTATGTTCAGGATGAGACCATTTTTGTTGTTAGAATAATATGTTACATTACATGTTACATGTAATGTCATCGAAGCAAAAGTCACCTGACACAAGTCACATGGAGCAGATAATGTTTTTGAAAGTCCTGTGTTTGTTTGTTTGTTTATTTATGCTGTAACAGTTACTGAACTATGAATTATATTTTGGGTTATTTGTATCACTTAAGTTTTGGTGCTAATTTTGTTTTCTTATTAAGCTGTGCAGTTTATATTAGGCGTTTATATTTCAGTAGATATTTCAGTAGAAATCATTTTCACAGCAGTATCAGGGACTTGCAGAATTAAGTTTTAGCACTGAACTATTATTTCAGTCATACAGTTTTATGTTATTATTATTTAAGTTGCTTCTTCATGTCCCATTGACTATGAATAATTAGTTCCTACCTGCCTTTGTTTAGGAGAGACAGGTATAAGTGTAACAGAGCAGAGTGCCCCATGCAAACAAGAGAGTGAGAATCCTGCTGTGAACCCCAAGTGAGAGAAGTCTTGCTGTTTTGGTCTTGATTAAAGAAGAATTAAAGCAAAGAAAGACAGAGAGGTAACAGCTCGCTCATTACCCACTGCACAAAAGAACTGAAAAATGGTAACAACCAACAAAAGAGGGTTATGATACTACGTCAAAAGCCCGGTGCGTCACACAGAGCAAGTCACTTGAAAGCCTGGTGCATCTCTTTCAGCTGCTAGCGGATACAGCGGAAATGTTCATATCTGATGAGTTGGGAGTGGCGACATGCTGCCATGTCCAAAAACCCTTAAAAGGAGGTGTGTTCCTCCTTCTGACGAGAAATGTGAGCTTTTCTTTTGTGCATGCATCTGTACCCCAGCTTTGCAAACTGTTGGCCAAACTGGCCAAACTGTTGTTTCAAATGCACAGAGCTGAATGTAAACAGGCAAGAGGACATAAACTCCCAACTGAGACTCATATTCTATGCTGTATACGTGTATGCGCTGTATACACGTCCAAAGACTGCTCTAAAAACCTGAATAATATCAATGTATCCCACACGTCTTAATCAGAAAATGCTATATAACCTAATTAGGAATATCCTAATGGAACATGCTGTTTCTACAACCTGTATCAAATTCAGAATACTGTCATAGTCTGAATATTAGTGGGAAATGAATGTGCGTCTAAATGTAGTCAGTGTTTATGATTCTTTTACTGCCGCACTAACTGCAGAGTGGGTGAAAGGAATAAGTAGAGATGTCAAACTTCTGTTGTAATTGTGTATTAGCTAAGAGCCAAGTGTTTGTGTGCGAGTGAAAAGAGTTTTCTGGCAGCATGTAAACACCTGACTACCTGGGGAAGAGTCCAACACTGTTTACAACCAAAGTACAGCAACAAATGGAACACAGTGCCGACTTCTGAAATATTCATCCGGCTGCCACAGCAGAGACACTGAAACGGCAGCGGGGAAAGACAATGATGAAGTGAACGACCAGCAGCAGGACAGAGACTTTGCCCAGCCGAGTGAAACCACCCTTGAATCTGGCGTAGGTTTCACTCCCGCTGCTCAAAAATACAGGGAGCAGTCATGAATCAAAAGCTGCCTCCTATAGAAAACATACAGTGCACAAAATAAATCTACACTTAAATTAAAACATGTTGAGTCCTGGTATCATGCGGATGCAATGTATTCTGGTTGCAGTTGCTAGGTAACAAGTGCTTCAGGGGGAAACCCTCATTATGAAGTATTTTTAACGCGTCATTAATTGCTAATTTGCAGATAGAAGTATTTGAATACTCATCTTAAATACTATTACCCACATCACTTAGAGCTTGTGTGCATTCAACTTGATTTCTTCACATAGTTTAGATCTTTTTCAACCCAAGCATTGCTTGTGAATTGCCTCCGTAAACATTGTTTTTTTTTTCCACGTAGGATGTGTACGAACGGCTGGATGGGACGCTGTATTGTGCTGCACCTAGATCAAAAGCCCACTGTTTGTCACGCTTGCAGAGGAACAGAGGCACACAGTTACGTACAATCTCTTTCTCATAGCTGCACACTTATCAAACAGTTGCCTCCGCAGCCAGAGCCGAGGATGCAGCCGAGAATCCACCACCCTCGTCTGAACAGGCTTATTTTTAGCAGGCATGGATTGTGAGAGAGCACTTGTTTTATTTCAGTCCTACTGGCTCTGCCTGAAGCACCACAATTATTTGATGCCCTTCGAGTATGCAGAGTCATTTTCCTCAAGCGTACATCCACCACATGGATGAACAAAAGGTGGCAGGATTTATGAAGGTTCACTGCAGCTCACAGACAGATTCCTCATGGCCGCGGATAAGCCTGGTTTTGCTCATTCTGTAATAGCAGTTCAGTGAGTTAATGGCGGGGTAATTTGTCATAAAGAGAATGGAACTATTTCAGAAATCCGCAGTGCACTTTATTTTACAGTACACTTATGAGACATAAAAAGCCACGCTTTGTATCAAATTAGACAAAAAACTAGAAATAATATGTTCTTTATTAAAAAGCATTAGACCCTTTATCAGAACATCTGTAGACTTTATTAGAGGGTAAGAAGGGGCAGATTACAACTGAACTGTACCATAAACTAGAGTGTATTATTTGCCACTGATAGACCCTTATTTGACTTTATTAGTTGGTAATTAGGGACACATTACAACACAGCTGCACTGTAAACTAAAGTGTATTATTTTCCACCCTTAGACCCTTATTAATTTACGAGTACAGCTTATTAGTGTACTGTAAAAGTGTAAAGATTTACCAAATCTTTTTTATTCCTGTATTTTTTTTTATTTAAATGCAGAAGCAAAAAGTACCAAATCATTACACACATGCACAAAAAGAAAATATTAATCATTTTTCTATGCTAAATTACTATACTAATGAATTTTAAATCATTTTCTGCAGTTGATCACAGCTGGATGACATGCAGTGACGTCCTGTGGCTGGAGAAAAAAACAAAACAAAACAAAACAAAAAAAAACACTGATCCTCCACGCTGCCCGTGCTCTCAAAGCAATATTTTTGGCAAGGGAGGGCGACAGTTGCTCACTGATCTTAAAGCAAACACGAAATGGAAGGGAGCAGATAAAGCGAGCATCAGGCAAACAGACTCAGTTTTCTACAGAGAGAGTGGGCTCGGTGTGATGTGTCCTCCTCAGCTCTTTTTTTTTTTTTTCTTTCTTTCTCCCTGCGCTGTTGGCGACTAAAGCAGAGATAGATTTTGACTCAGGTGCAAACTGAGCTGTTTTGCAGACGCCCACACCAGCCCGTTATCTTACAAATACAATACACCAGAGACAAGGCATCTGTTGTGGCTGTGTGTGTGTAGGGGGGCTGGGGGTGGTGGGGGTGAGGATGTAAAAGTATGCAGGGTTGTGTTTGTGTGTCTGTGGATGTTTAAAGCGATGGAAGACAAACAGATGATGATTTTTTTTTTTTAGCATCACTTGTCCTCTCCACCTCTCCGTTACCATATATAATCCAAACATCTGACAAAACACTGTGGAAATATAAGTATCTATATATATAAAAGGGACGGATTGATCCCTGTGTAAACGCCAGAGAGTAAAACACAGCAGTGTGCTGTCCTGATAGCGGCTGCATTACGCTGTGGCAGCTGTTTCCACACTGAATTATCAAACCTATTTGTATTGCCAGGATGGGAGCTAAGGGATAAAGAGGGAATGTGTAAATGTAAAACAAGTCATGACAGAATCTGACAAGAGACAGAAATATCCTCTCTCCCCCTCTGGTGTTCTCTTTTACACTCTCTCAACCATTTTAATCTCCCCCCTTAATACCATCCCTTCCAGACTCAACTTTGATCACTGTCATTTCGCAAACTTACAGGATTGGAAGGATTGAGACAAATGCATTATTCATCCCACACACCAATTTGGGTCTCCTCTGCTGCCTGTAATGCACTTCTCTCATCTCCCTGTCAGTTTTGTCTTTTGTTCAGTTTGCTCTGTCGTAGGACGGCACTGATCTTTGGGGATCTGTAATGGACTGCAAAGTTTAAAGGGAAATATCACAGAATCACACGATTTAAAGAGAGAATATAAATAAATAATACAGATCATAATTTGTAATATTATACTGAAATGTGTCGGCTTGATTTTAATGAACACAGCGGTTGCACGTTACTGGTAAATATTTAAAGCTACTACGAGGAAGTGGTTATGAAACAGTCTCGACTAACTACTCATGCCTTTCTGTGTAGTTGTTTTTAATGCATGTCACCGTGTCGAATTCTCTGTTAAATCAGATAAAACGAGCCTGTGCTTACATTTTTCCAGGCAAAGTTACATAAGTTGCACGTAAGCTAGTTAAAAAGAAACAGGAGGAGATTTCTATTTAAATAATTTTATTTTTTACCTTATATTTTGTAGGTATTCAGGTGGAAACACTACTGCTTTTGTCTGCAGGGTCCTCCATAATCAACAAAATATAAAAGTTCCTGGTTGTAGCTTTAATTTAGCAAATACATTGCTAAATATATATCCTCCCATCAGGAACGAGCTTCAGATCGATCCATGCACACACAAAAAGACTGAAAAACAGCTTTTCTCCTAAAGCTGTGAAACTGTTAAACAATTTGAGAAGATTGTTACTGTGCAATATTTACTCACGTGTCACTTTATAACCACTAGGTGCAATGTTTCCCCACTAACCACATGTCTTCCTCACCCTCAATACACCATCACTCCATATCTGCCACACTGCACCTTATACTGTATTTTGCTGCTGAATGCTTTTGCACCCCTGGTACTTGCACTTGTCTTGAATTTACCTGTATTTAATTTGTATTTTATTAATATTTTATTGTTAATAGTAGGGGAGAGTCACCTTATTTGTAACGTGTTGCAGTTGTTACGCACATGTTTTCTGTTGCCATGTAAAATTCATCATAACATCCTCACAGCAGCATGTGGTCAGTGTAATACCAAACATCCCTGAGAAATTTCAAAAGGATTCATCCACCCTGCAGGGAATGGCGGCTGGAAAACCAGTTTAGCTCAAATTAAGAAAAATATATGGTCCAGGCCAGGGGTATTTTTGGAAAATAAATTTGTGTTCGTATGTTGTGGAGCTAAAATCCACAGGGCTGACTGCAAGTATCTGCTCTTCATCATCCGTTAGCAGAGTTTTCACATGTCATGCATGCTAATTCTGGTCTGTAAGGAACACCAAGACATGTGCACAACCAGCGTCTGATGTCACTCAGTTATACTCTAAATCAGACATGAGTTGTATAGTTGTTGTTTTTTTTTTGTTTTACATCTTCCATCAATCAAATTTACTAACTATGGGTGTAATCAATGTACTTGCCAACAAGGTACATTAGTTAAGTTTAAATAATATCCTTGTGTTTTATACATTATTTGATAAAACTCCTTGTTATGAAATCAAAATAAAACAGCTGCTTGACTGAAATATTGTTGATTTGCCATGAAAATGTTTTATTAAATGTTTTTTATTTTTTTTTATTTTTTTAAGCTGTGTTACATCCGTAGCTCACACTGTTACAAATTAAACTAACATGCATTTCAGTTGTAAAATCGCACTGAGTCCACTTCTGGTTTAATTTCTCACGACTTGTTTTCTCTATAGAAAAACTTTAAGTGGTTTATAATAGCAGATATGTCTAGGTTGTTTGCTTGAAGATATTAAATATATAGGTAAAAAATGATCAGGGTAACAGAGTGAATTTTATACTTTATACTGCTCATTTTTATATTATATGTCTGTACTTTTCTATTGTTAATCTTATTTCATTCCTGTCTATTTATTCTTTGTAAATATGTGTGAGTCTCTTGACACAGTGCACTAATTGAGGATGACACAATCGCAATTTCATTGTGCCTACACAATGACATTAAAATTATTTTTACTGCTAATTAATCTTATTAATGACTTACAAACATTTATAACGGGCAAGAGGGAGCCACATTGTAACATGTAACACTGTGCATGCTGAAACGATCATGGTAAACAATACTGCCAAAGCCTTAGCGCAGCCTCAGCAGTATTCTCCTCTCAAATATCCTATTTTTACTGCCATATGACACCTTTTCCCTGTTTTTTATGTTCATTCTATGTCGGTCCATGGTGCATGCAGAGTTGTTGAAAAAGCACTTTGGGCTGCACTTTTTAAATGAAAAGTACCATATAAAGTATTGTTATTATTATTATTATTATTATTATTATTATTATTATTATTATTATTATTATCATTATTATTATTATTATTATTATTTATTGTTGTTGTTTAACTTTTTGACTATTAACATATGCTGGCCGTGGTTAAATGCTGTTAACTTATTAATAAATATCTGATGAAGCTGACAGGTTTAAATGCTGCTGATGGAGATCAGAGTACAGATAAATGTGGGCTCACTATATGGCAAACAAACAAACAGCTTATCAATGATTTAATGTGTGTTTACTGCCTATAAACAACCTAATTATAAAACACTTATAGATAATTGGTATCTTATTGTAAAAGTGGTACCGATATGTCCACGTACTCAGAGAATTTCTTGATTTCATTCCCGTAAGTATAGCTTCCTTCTCCAGTAGTCTAATGTGGTTTCAGTTTATGTTTGGTGTCAAAAGGCATGTTGAACAACAACAAACAGTGATACCAGCCTTGTATTTGTTTCACGGTGCAGATATTGTCTAACCACCATCACGATCGCCTTGAGCTGGAGCGAGCACTAAGCTTCCCGACCCAACCTGCACCTCAGTAAATCACACCCAGAGCTCATGAGTCAGGAGCCGCTGCAATAAAAATGAACTGGAAATCACTACAGAGGCCTTGAAATGTTGATTCACTCTCCAGTCAGATGGACTAAAGACTAATCTGACACTTGAAGGAGGTCGGCATGTAAAAGCACTCGCCACAAGTATGTGGCAGTGACAAAATCTGAATGTCAGTCCGACAAGGTTACATTTATACTCAAGAGATGGGCTCATACTGACAGATAACATCTGCTTCGAAATGTGATAAAACACAAAGAATGATAACTGGGTTGTTTCTGAAGTCCACAACACCCAGCAGTGAGCTGAGAGGAGAAAGAAGATTTCTTTGAAGGAAAAAAACACACACCTTCATCCATTGGTAGCATAAAAACACAAAAATAAAACATATCTAGGCACTGCTGTCTCATGTCATTAATAACGATGATGGAGGCAGATTTACTGCTCAAAACTCTCACAGTATTTTCAGGTCTGATTTCAGGCAGAGGTAGACAAAAGCAGGCTTCTCATTATTAGCTGATAACTGTCGATTTTGTCAGCTAAAATGGCAGTCAGGGATAGACACTAATATTCTTGAGCAAACAAACAATAACAAAGCTCCTAAATCTGGTAAAGTACATTTTTGGTGGTCCAAATGTAAATCTAAGTGAAAAAAAAACAAAACAGAAAAGGAAATGTAACGCAACTTAACTCAACCTTCCTTAAAGTCTGTGTACAGCTATAATAAATACGTGTTTTGAGTTTGTTACACAAGATTAAATAAGCCCTTTTCTCTGTTCTGAAATATTTGGGGCATGTCCACTCTGCTGTCTCAAGTGCCAAACACCACTGCAACCTGAAAGATGGATGCTCCTTCCAGCAGCCTTATTGGACTTGTGCAGACATGTTTGAGCCACCAGAGCCAGAGGACGGCGACCTATCAACCGGTTCCTCTTAGTCTGCAGCAGGATGGTATTTTTTTTATTTGTTCAGCGTCAGGTTGTTGAACTGCAGGGAGCAGTAACTGCCAGGCTGATTTGGACTGAGAGAGCTGTTTAAAGGTACCTTCATGTCTGGGCATCAGGGGGGTGGTGTCGTTTATGAGTCAGTTCTCAGGGCTTATATAGTTTTAGGGGCCATTGGCTCCGGGGTGTCATCAAGTCATAGCTACGGTGCACCCAAAAAACTCTGAACACAGAACAGCTGA
>JAJHUR010076543.1:0-11882 GCA_027495735.1 Lutjanus campechanus | reverse complement strand
CACGTGCTTAAAATAACTACTTCTTCAAGACTACTGGGTTCACACAGGAACTGAACGCCCAGCTTGTGTGTGAAAGTGTTGTTTGACCCACCCATCCACCCTCACTTCCTCCTGATGTGGACTTGGTTGCCCTTTACAGCCCACTATGTTTGTCCTTATGAATGTGAAGGTCCTGCTGACTGTCACATTAAGAATGGAAATTTGTGTCCACGTATATAAATAAAGATTAAATTAGGCCTGGGCGACATAGCTGAAATACTTACTACGATAGTGAAGTTTCATATCAGTCAATATTGATATGTAATTATTGATTATATAGGTTGTGACTTATGACATGTTGTGTACTCCAAGGGATGGAAGTGGCTGAGGTGATAAAATGAGGAAATATCTAAAATGATTTTTGACCAAATACCTCAATATTGAGACAGTATTGTAAGTATTGGTGCTTTCGCAAAATATTAACCCAATGAGAATTTTTAATAAATAATCACCGGTAATGTGGATATAAAGACTAAAGACAAATAATAGAACAACAGTCTGATTAGTTCAGAAAATTACATCACTTTACTGTAACGCAGCCTTTAAAACCAGGAAGAGACAACACTTATGCAGGGGTGTAGGTAACTCATTACTAATGCTCAAGTTATTGTAATTAAGCAGTTTTTTGGGTACTTGTACTTTTATGAGTACATTTTAAAGTCTGTACTTTTACTGGTACTTAAGTATTAATTACACCATGTAATCTACTCTCAAGTCTAGTTGAGTACTGAGTACAAGTTGAATTAATATACAAACCTTTCATCTGCATTTCTGTAGCCAATAAGGTGATCTGATTCAAAACAGACCAATGAAAACAGGACATATGGACAAAAAATTAAACACTTATTAATGATTAATGGATTATTGACATTTTCAACTATTGGTTAAGGAAAACCAAACATTTTCATCCTTTGTTTGTAGAGGTGACTGTGAGCACTGAGCAGAGCAGAGAGGATGCTGGGAGGAATTTAGACTGAAGATTTGGACAAACAGAAACCTCTTTGAAAGTCTGCTATTGATAACATATTAAACACCAGTGGTTAAAAAGTAACTTATACTCTGAGTAGTTTTTGAAATGAATACTTTGTACTAACTTACTTATGTGTGTTTTTTTAGCAGCAGTACTTTTACTTGTAATGGAGTAATATTTTAGTAGTGTAAAGGTACTTGTACTTGAGTACAGATTTTCAGTACTCTTTCCACCATTGCACTCATGCTATATCATGATATAACAATATCCACAATTTATCACGATCTCCAGTCTCGTATCATGATATGTTTTGATATTGATATATGGTCCAGCCTTAGACTGTTTGATGAGCTGCCTTTGAACTCTGATGTGTATCTGTCAGGACAAGAAAAAAGGATCGCATCAAGTTATGAAAAGTTTTTTGATATAACAAGATATATTCACATTATTACAAGATGTTATAACAAGACACTTTTCTTGTTATAACATGAAATGTTCCATTTTATAATGTGATAACTTATATTGTTATAACTTAACATTATAAACATATATAAGTATTGTAATGTAAAGTAACATATAATTTTTCACATTATGACAAGATAAATAGCCTGTTAAAAAATGTAGTAACGTAATCCCAGTATCACAATATTAAAGTAATATAACTTGATTACTTTCTGTTACTTTTGGATTTCCTCAATCAAAGCTCAAGATGACGTCCTCAAATGTCTTGTTTGTCCACAACTCAAAGATATTTAGTTTACTGTCAGAGAGGAGCAAAGCAACCAGAAAATATTCACATTTAAGAAGCTGAAATCAGGGAATTTTGACCTTCTTTTATTTAAAAATGACCCATTATCCCATTAACCCATTTAATGTCACTGCTGCTTCGTTCTGTCTGTCTTTTTGATGTTAATCAGGACACCTCAACCATCAGCACTCACCGTGTCTGAGTTGAACTGTCCAAATTGCCTCACATGGCCCGTTCTGATGTTTGTTCTCGTAGTGAATCCTCCAAAACCTCTGTGAAATGCGTCTAGGTCTGTTCCCTGTGAGTCCTCCTGTCTGCCCTCAGGCCGGGTGGACGTCTGTCTCCCAGTGTCTGCAAGCAGAGATACAGGGTGAGGGACACTGGTCCACTCCTGTCTTCCCCATCCTGTTCTTAGTCTCATACGTGACTCTGCAGATGGGACATGCAGACACACTATGTGGAGGGTAAACCAGCATTTCATCAGTAGCAGATGGATGTCCATTGGATTCTCTACAAGTAACTGTTTAAGTCTCCAGCACTGGCTCCACATTTATATCCCTTCCTCCAGCACTCCGCCTTGCCCACACCCTGCTCCAGAGTGTCCTGCAGAGATGTTCTTTGTTTCCTGATGTGACACACCTGCACATGCAGACCAGTTTCTTTCTTATTTCCCAGAATGTTTACGTGCACGTAACGTGCAAGTATCCTGGTTTTGAACCTTGTCCTGTTTCAGATTATATTCAAATCACAGTGCTTACATGGAACATGTAAAACCTGTAAACATGAACATAACGGTATCCAGGTTTCTGATCGTCTGCCTCCAGGTGTGTCTTGATATCTCAAACTCTCTATTTGTGTGTTCAGAAACCTGGATAATGTTTTTACATGCCACAGTATTCCAGGTGGTAGAGTCAGTGCTAGAACAAGGTCTTAACCAGGTTTCTGAAACCAGTGATATGCAGAAAACATAGAATACCCAGAATACCCCAAAAACCTGACATAACCAGATTACTAGAGGACATTTAATGCACTCAAGATGTACTTCGTTGAAAAATAAGATTATTCATTCAAGAATATATCACCAATAGACAAATATGATGGAGCAACTGAAGTTAACAAGACACTATCTCTGCGGTGACATCTCTCAGTTTAAGCATGAATGAATGTGAGCCATCATAAGAAGTTTACAATTTTCTACTTTTACATTTACTTTTCCTGTAACAGACATTTGACAACAATGTCTGGGAATTCATGAAGAACCTGTGCAGTTCAGCTGCCCCAACACTTGTGTCAAACTTCAACTTTGGACAAAAACAGAATGTAAAATACACAAACCTTTACTTGATGAAGAGAGCTGCTGTCTGAGAGCAGAGACTCTACAGAGATTCACTGAGTGTTCAGAGGACCACAGAGGATCAAAAATATTAACAGAAAGGAACTTTGTTCCTGAATATTACACAGTACTTCATCATTTAAATGTGGTGGAGGCTTTGTGTCTTTTTTTTTCTTCTCCGTGATCCATTTCTGGCTGTTTTCACAACCAACACAACTATTGTGTAAAATGTGAACATTAATATTCTAAAAGGAACCTTCATCAGTTACTGAGGGCCGCTGTTTAACGTCATAAATATTTATGTTCAGGAAGAACCCTTTTGGAAGATTATTTTTTCTAAAAGTGTTGAACCACCAAGGACCCCAAGGAGCTCCACTGGAATCCCTTAAACATCCCTGAAATCCACTCAAGTTCTCCTGGACCCTCTGGACATCCCTTCAGATTTCTCCCTCAAGGTTTTGTGGAAACCCCTGGGAACTCTTTCAAAGAATCCAGGAAATCGCTGCTCCCCACATTCAAAACCACTTCCCCAGCTGAATGATTTTTCAGCATCTTAGTTTCACAAGTGCAGGCTCTCCGCTGTCATCAGGTAAACCCTGCAGGATGTGAAACAAGCAAGAAGGAACTACAACCAAACACTCCTGCTGCTGTTTGATCGACTCGCACAAATTACAAAACTTTGGACACTCTGGTGTGACAGACCTGAGGTGTAAGTGATGAAGTCATCCAAAAATGTAAACAGTCGAGTCAAATTTCAACTTTGGACAAAAACGGATACACAAATACATAAACTTTTACTTGATGAAGAGAGCTGCTGTCTGAGAGCAGAGACTCTACAGAGATTCACTGAGTGTTCAGAGGACCACCATGAGTCACAGAGGATCAAAAATATTAACAGAAATTAACTTTGTTCCTGAAAATCTTCAATACCTGATGCAAAGTGTGAATTCATATATGTTTTTTAATATATATTACACAGTACTTCATCACTTAAATGTGGCAGAGGTGGTCTGTTTTTTCTCTTCTCTATCATCCATTCATGGATATTGTGGCAACCAACATCTAACTACTATGTAAAATCTTTGGAAAATTAATTCTATCCCTCATCCTAAAAGGAACCTTCATCAGTTACTGAGGGCTCCTGTTTGACATCTTCAATCCAATTATCCATCTGTCACTGTTAGCAAGTAACAGCAGACACAGTGTCCACAGATCCACAAAATCAAGAGAGGAAGAGAGAGAGAGAGAGAGAGAGAGAGAGAGAGAGAGAGAGAGAAATCTTGCAAGGGTCTCGCAAATTTGGGGTTCCCTTCTAGACCCAACTAGCAGACACCAAGAGTGACGTGCATGACGTGCTACTGCAGCAATGGTGGCGCTGCAAAATGGCGGATCCCACAAAGCAGTCACCTGATTCGTCTATAGAAATAGCCAAACTTTCAGTCTGAGGAAAGCTTTGGACTGAAACCCCTCTGTGACTGTCTGCTGCTGTGCAAAATTAAAAGTGCTATGTTACAACTCATTTGTATGTGTTACAGCTGACAACTTTGCTATTTTATGATTTTTGGGGTTGTCACCCTTCACACCCTCCAGACATCTGAGTTGAGCACACCAGTTCCTTTGCTCCAGGATGAATCTAAACAAAGCAATTGGCTGTCACAATAGAGAGGAAGAGAAGTCAGACTTGTGTCATACATTCCGTTTCTGAATATGCTGGTTTCTTAGAGACCTTTGATCAGTGCACCCAACTTTATATGAATGACATTTCTGTCCTTCCTTTAAAACAAATCCCTTGTCTTAAACTTTTGAACCTTCTGTCCTCTGTCTTCCTCTTTGTTTATTCTCTGTAAATAAACCACTCCTGAGCTTATTCATATTTTCACAGAGGTAGCACTCAAACAAATTAACCAATTGACACAGAATTGTTTTGTATTTTCACTGTGTGATCACTCATGTCACTCATATTCTCCAGATGATTAAAGAGATACAAAGTGTTTAACATGAGATCATAGTGCACTGACATAACCGATGTGTCGTCCCCATGGAGACGCACCCAGAGCGCAGGATGTGTACTCAGGTGATGAGAGTCTGAACAATATCAGGGACAGTGTTGTGGTGTTGCACACCAAAACACACCATGTGATGAAGTGAATGGTCTTACACTTTCAAACAGTGCTATTGAAATGACGGAGGAGGCAGAGACAAAGACAGCGATGGAAGGAAGAACACCTGCTGCCTGCTCTGTTTGTTCTGCTCTCACTTACGAGCCCTGTGCTCTACAGACTCATGGCTGTTTACAGTATATTGACTCCTGGGATCCAAGCAACATACAATCACACTGTGGGTATGTTGTGTTGAAATTCCTGTGTGGAATACGGTGGCCTGGGAGGTGCAAACCAACATTACAATAATTTTCGCCACAGTAAATATGAAATGTGACATGAAAATCCCGAGTAAATATGTTTGTGAATGTGTGATGAATGTGTGACAGGAGCACACACAGCTGCTGAACTCAACACACACACACACCCCGACGGTAACCAGTTAAATTGAAAACCAGAAGGGCTACAACACCGGCTTCATTCAGTTTGTTTTTCAGTGATCTCACATTGATGTGTACACCATGTAAACACGACATCATGTCCACAATTACAGCGTACGAGTGGCCCTCATTAAAATACTGTATGCACTTGTCAACAAAACGGGCAAAACATCACTCGGTCGCTGTCCATCTCCGTCCACTGACAGCATCAACAACTCAAATTGGCCTGCTCCCGTTATCACTTCTGGGTCAACCCCGGATTTGGGACGTTCCCTTTCCGGTTTGATTGTATTGGTAAATTTGTTTCGCCACTTGTAAATTTGTCTCGGTGCTTGTAAAAGTGTTTCGTGTCTTGTTAATTTGTTTTCTGAAATGTAAATTTCGGGACTTGTAAATGTGTTATGGTAATGTAATTTTGTTTTATGATATGTAAAAATGTTTTCCAAAATGTAAATTTGTCTCAAGCTTTGTAAAAGTGTTTCACATTTTGTAATGTTGGTTTGCACCTCCTGGCCACCGTAGTGGAAATGGTGGCAGAGTTTGACCGGAGTTTTGTCAAAAAATTCCAACATAGTGGGTACACAAAATTAACACAGTTTAAGAACACTGTAATTAATCCTACCTTTATGAATGCTTTAATGTACGGAAGCCGAGAATGGCTGTACATATTTTGTTAACATGCCGTTACTTTGCAAGAGATCTTTTTCTTGCGATAACAGGTAAATTATTTTGTTATCTTGAGATAACTTTTTTCTTGGGATACCAAGTTTATTATTTCATTATCTCAAGATAAAGGTTGTTTTCTCATGATCCTGGGTGTTTTATTTTATTATCTTGGGCCAACAAAGCTTGTTTTCTTGTGGTAATGACTTAATATATTTTTTCATCCCAAGAAAACAAAACTACACAGGCATTGCTCATAATTAATATTGAGCAATTGGTTGATTATCTCGTTATCTCGAGATAACAAAGCTTGTTTCTGAAGCTGATGAGATAAACTATCGCAACAACAGTAAAAAATATTTGCAAGAACAACTCTTTTCAGCTTCCATAGTAATGTACAGTTTGTATTGAAACTGCTGTAGAGACGGTTCAAAGTTATGGTCATTTCCAGTATGTGCAAGTGTTTTTTTTTTCTTTATGTATATCAGTGAGGGTAGACTCATACATCAGTGGTAAAATGAATATTGTGTTAATTCTGAAAGTGAGTTGTTTGAGAAAATCTTCTGCTGTAAAACTTTACCCTGTTATGTCTTTCTGGAATCACAGAACAGTGTGGGGATTTCCAACGTCACTTCCTTAAAATAAGATGAAGAAATCACTCAGTTTATCCCATATTATTGGACCAAGCAAGCCATGTGACTAACAACTGTGACACATGTCAATGAGACTTACATGTGTGTTAAAAGTATCAAAATTGGCTCATTCATGTGGGCCCTCTATAGATCACCAGTTGGACAGGTTACGACTGGATTTCATGTGGGTGACTTTCTTTGAATTTTGAAAACAAAAAAAAAGTATATTGCATGAGCTTTGATAATCCTCTGATTTTTCATCTAGAACCAATTTTGGTTTAAAAACAAATACCTTCACCATTCCTATCAGCCTCAGCTGTACTGTTCTAGTTGGATCATTTTATACCCACTTCACCTAAAATCATCCTGACAGTGTGGTAACTTTGAAGACTTTTGAGATTGAACAAAAATTTAAAGCTGTGGTAGGCGATATATTTTGGTGTCACTGGGCAAAAATTCCATAATAACCTTTCAGCATATTGAAATTCAAGTGGTCTGAAAAAACTAAACTTCTGCACCTCCTCTCGACTCTGTTTGTTGTGTTTTTGTGGAGGTTTTCCTGTAACATCCAACTGCTAAGACACCCCAGGGTAGACCCAGAACTCAATGGAGGGATTATATATCTCATCTGGCACCTCCTAGGGAACCCTGAGGTGTTCCCCAGGAGGAGCTGAAAAGCGTTGCTGGAGAGAGGGATGTCTAGAATACCCTGTTTAGCCTGCTGCCACCACAACCAAACCCCTGGATACAAAAAATGATGGATGGATGAGTTTCATGATTGGTTATGACCCACTTGTGGACCTGGCAGAATCAGAGAAGTCAATTCAGTGGTTTGATTAAATCAGCAATGCAGAAAGGTCTGTTTTTCCAGGTGTTTTTCTTCTCTTGCTCAGGGAAAGACATGGACTGAGAAGACGTCAGTCATTCAGCTGAGCCTCTGTGTTTTCTGTAAATTTGCCTACATATCATTTCAAGACCTTCAAGGAAGCCTTCACCACCACACTGCCAGGAATGTTACTGTGGTGAAGAGATACAAAGTCCCTCTGTTTTATTGGAACTGAATGAGTAAATTCATGTTGGCCCAGTCATACAATCTCAAGTCAGCTTCTCTAACCTTCGGTCACTGCTAACATAACCTATCTCTGATCAACTGATGGCAAAGACCTACATTAGTGCAAGACCATTCCCAATAACAACCCTCCAATGCATTAACACATGGCTGTATAATTGTATAACCATAAACAGTACATGTCCTCAAGTGACTCTAACCTGGCCTTGTGGCTCTGTTTGTCTTTGGATTACACCTCAGCAAAATTACCCAGAAATCTCTGGTCAGTGGTAACAACACAATACATCTGACCACTAGACTTTTACAATACAGATTTGAGAGAAGTGAATGTGCATAAATGGGGAAGTACAGAAAGAGGAAGCTGCTGATAAAGCGAGGAAATAGACAGAGTGGTAAAGTATCAGCAACAAAAAGGCAACCATGCAGAGTGCTGGACCGAAGGAACACAACACTAACTGATGATGAAGCTGTGACTCACTGTATGCACCATCACACTACAGTTGCATCCTCTGAATCTTCACTCTTGTGCAGCGATACACTTGTAGACCAAGAACAATTTGCCTATGATGAACGACACATTTTAGGAAAATAAACTTCATGGAAACTCTGAAATGAAGACAGCTAGATTAACAACAAATATCTAAATATCATAGCTAAACTGATATTCTGTAAACCCTGGCACTACCGAGACATGTTTCCTCTGTGTTTCAGTTGTTGCTTATTTCTTGTTGCTTTGAGCAACAGGTGTGGCTGTGCAATATCCACTAAAGCCTGTTCCAGTGTCTGAATGCAAGACAGTGTAGGAGGCCTGCAAATGGTAAATGCACATCACAGAACAGGTTGACAAAAAATCCCTAATGATGATTTAGCTGTGCTGTTCTTAGCAGTAGAGGATCTAATAAAACGTTATGCTTGTCTTAAGGTTGGCACTTGAAGAGTAGTCATGGAATGTCACTCCATCTGAGCTCCATCATCGTCTGAATGATGCGTGATGTAATATCTGTAAGTCACGTTTTGGATACACAGGCAGTACTCACTAGACCATAAACTTTGTTGTTGGTTTTTGCCTCTTTCGGGAAATTGACAACTGCACAATGACGAACTAAATGGTCATTTTACAGCAAGTGATCCAAGGTCAGTATTGAACGCCAACAATGCTATATCTATTTTTAAGTTTTAAGAATAGCTTTGCTAAAGGAACAAGCCTGCTAGTTCCAGTTTGTAATAGGCTTTATTGTGTGTCTGACATTGAACAGGAACCTCCTCCTATTGAAATCTTAACAGATGCTGATGCTAAGCTTCTGATTTCCTTTACCTGTGATTTCTTATATTCTTATTTACAGGGGTGGAAGTAACTAATTCCAAATACTCAAAATACTGTCGTTTTTTTTTTCAAGTCTGTACTTTTTTTGTAGTATGCATTACAAGATGTAATCTACTTGGTTACTTTTAATAACATCTAAAGAGGACTTTCTAGGCCATTCAAAAATATAGAGTAATACTGTATCCAATCAAGCTTTTGTGGCAGATGATTCCAAACTGCATTCGTCAGTTATTCTGTTTTCTGTCTGCACATACAATAAAATCAAGCACAACTGTGTTATTTATAAGACCTCTGAAAGCTTCAGCTGATATTCTCAGTTTGACAGTCTGCAGATGAGCAATATCTGAGGCATTTGGTTTGTGTGGACAGTTATATTGCTCCACCAGCAATATAATATTTATTCATTCATTTATTTATTTATTTTTTTTACCAAAAACAGTGTATTGTAGTGGTTCCTGGTCCCCACTAGAGGTCGCCACAGCTTCACAGGCATGAGGTCTTCTGCTTCACCTTCAAGCATCAGGGAGAAGAAACCACTGAAGTGGTCAAAAGACTATTACTATTAAGTATGTACGATTGTTGAAATTAATAATAATGAACTAATACACACAAAGAATTGTATAAAAAGTTCTTAAGTTCCTAAAAGTACATCAAAGATGAGTTTTCCTATCAGAAAACACGTCTCTGATGCAACATTCACAGGAAATTATACTCAAATTTCATGAAAATTGCTAATTTTACACAAATTTCCCACAAAGAGGGAACATGTGGAAAATCACTTCAGTACCTTAAAACTAATGGGACACAAGTCTTTTCTCAGAGCTTATGAAGAAGTACAATTCTTTTTTTTTTCTTTTTTGTGTAATTCTATTCATATTCATTGTTTTGTTTTCTATGATTTATTTGCTATTTTATCATGTTTTTTAAATAATAATAATAATAATAAATTTTATTTGTAAAGCACTTTTCATAAAATAATCTCAAAGTGCTACAGAAACCAACAAACAAAATAAACAAAAGACTAGGAATAAAATCAAGACACATAAGAAACCAGAAATAAAAGCATAAAAGCGCAGAGGCGATAAAAGACATCTATAAAGGACCAGGGAAAGCCTTCCTGAACAAAAAAGTTGTAAGCCCCTTTTTAAAAGTGTCCACAGACTGGGGTTGACGTAGGTGTTCAGGGAGGGAGTTCCAGATGTGGGGGGCAGCGGAGCAGAAGGCTCGGTCTCCCATGGTGCGGAGTCGTGTGCGGGGCTGATGGAGGAGGTTGATGCTTTGTGACCGGAGGTTACGGGTGGATGAGTGAGGGGTAAGGAGGTCTTTGAGGTATTGAGGGGCATTGCTGTAGATGCAGAGGTGGGTGATGAGGGCGATCTTGTATTGAATTCTTGATGTTATGGGAAGCCAGTGTTGGTTCTGAAGAATAGGGGTGATATGGTCGTACTTGCGAGTTTTCATCAGAGTTCGGGCGGCACAGTTCTGAATGAATTGAAGTTTCTGGAGGTGTTTGTTAGGGATACCGATGAGCAGGCTGTTACAGTAGTCGAGCCTGGAGGAGATTAGGGCGTGGACGAGCTTTTCTGCATCGGAGAAAGTGAGGAAGGGGCGGAGTTTAGATATGTTTTTTATATGGAAAAAGCAAGTTTTGTACAGATGTTTGATGTGGTTTACAAAGGTAAGTTGTGGGTCCAGCTTCACACCGAGGTTGGTAACAGAGGTAGAGAGGGGGATGTCTTGACCGGAGAAGGAGATGGTGGTTTTTACATAATTTCTCTTATCCCTCTTATCTAATGTGCATTGAATATAAAATGATGTTTATTGTTCTTATGACTATGTCTTGTTTGTTGTTTCATTTTCAGTATGCGTGTGGATTCACTGTTTGGGTTAATTGTAGAGTTTATCAGTTGTTCTGTTGTCTTTAAACAAAATATTTTTAATGCTAAAATATAATTATTATTGTTATCCATGAATTTTCAAATTTACTGTTTCACAAAAAAACAGAAAAAATAGTAAAGCACATTATTATTTCTTGATTAAGATGTCAAATTATAGTTATTTACTTGCAACAGAAAAATGAGTTTTAGTGGTTGAATGTTATGCTTGATTCATTTCTGACTTCTCAGAGAAGCCCAGTGATTCGGCTCAAATTTGGGTTTAAAAAGGTGAATTCAGTTTGAAATTCCTCATTCCTGTTCAAAATGATACAACATGGAGAGCTCACTGAAAATGAAAGAGTCTGCATTAAAGCACTTCATGATGCTGGATGGCCTCGGAGACAAATAGGGAAAGACATAAAGTGTCCTCACAGTGTGGTCAAGTATGCTTTGGAGTCCATTGCAGGGACTGATACTTACAAAATACGCCAAGGAAGAGGCAGGAAACGAAAGTTAACTGAAGCAGATGTCAGACACCTCAAGATTTGAAGTAGTAGAGACAGAAAGAAGACCACTGCTGATCTTCAGGCAGAGATAAATGCTTCTAGATCAGAGTCTGAGAAAGTCTCCAGAATGACCAGAAGCAGACGACTGACAGAACAAGGCTTAAAGGGAAGACTAGCTGCTG
>JAJHUR010076542.1:0-10436 GCA_027495735.1 Lutjanus campechanus | reverse complement strand
TTTGTGTATGTGCGCAGTTCTCCCCTGTGACCCCCCCCCCACCCCCCCACCACCACCACTTAGGCCAGCGGTTTAATTGAATAGTGGAAGTGGATGGTTGCTCTTGGCTTCAGTGGTAGACACTACCCATAAGCCCCCTCGGGCCATGCTAGGAGCTTGCCCGTGGCTATAAAACTTTCAGTAAAGCAATCACATGCATGCTCTGGCCATAGGAGAGAGTGTGAATAAAAGTCTTGATATGTGTGCGTGTCTGCGTGTGTGTGAGGGAACAAAAGAGAAAGAAAATCACTGAAGGTCAATGTCCTTCCTCTCATCTCCCCTTCCCTCCTTCCAAGAACCATAGATCCACTTTTAATCTCCCCTGTGATCTCCAATCGTGGTGCAAAGAGACCCAATAAGGGTCTGGGCTTTGGTCCTATTGTATGCTGTGACTCAGACAATGTCTTGTCCCACCGCACAGGATGAATGGGCCTCATAAATACGCCAAGTGAAATGGGATCCATTCACAATTACTGCTATAAGGCCGAGAAATAGAACTGGTCTGAACATACTGTTTAAGCCAAGCCCTATAAAATGTAAGTCTGCCAATACAATATTTTATTTTTACCCCCTGTTTAGGCTTATACAAGGCTCTCCTGAACTGTATTACACAGAAGGTAAATCTGTCTTGTTACATCTCATGACTTCCAGAGGTGGTTTGAACATTTGAGATGCGCATTTTGTTTACCCTGAGGAATCATAGGTCATTTTAAAAGGCAAAGAGCAACTTTATTGCCATGTATACATTCTCTTTTTCCACTCATCAACACTTTCACTTAGTAGGGACTGATACGATCCAATCTGATCTGCTTCATTAGTCCATTACAGTATCAATATCAGAGGCCAATTACTTATATACTTATATTTCAATCAAGTATTACTGCTGTGCCAATCTGGGTGAAATGAGAGAAAGAAAGCAGCCTTTGAGTTTAACATAACGACACACTGCCCAAAGAGAAATATAACTGAGATGAAGAAATTTAACGCTCACCTCACTAATGGTTTAAACTACCAACATAAACCAGCCTTTTCTGAACAAACACATTACAAAAACTAATTTAAAAAGTAAAATTTGCATTTTGGAACATAAAATAGTAAACTTATCATTAGGCAAAGGTCAGCAATTGCCCTGGGCCCCATGCTACCAATAACCCCATAAAAAGCTTTTTTTTTTTAAAAAAAAAAAAAGCTTTTTTGCGAAAATAATTGTCTTTCTAAAAATCCATGCTCTAAAATGGCATCTGAATGCTTAATTCATTACAGTCTCAGGGCCTACCCACTAACCTGGACTATTCCATGATCTTGCTGCGCATCTGCAGAAATAATTCAAGAAGAAGCCAAGTAGCCAACTCGTATAAACAAATGGCTCGGTGTGGTGCGAAGACTGTTGCGAAATGAAGCAAAACTACCCCAGCGCTGCTGAACAAAGGAGGAAGTGGGAGGATACTAAAAGAAAATACCCTGCTGCTGACTGGCAAGAGATACAGAAGTATCCACTGCTGCACCACCAGACTTTGGAACAGCTTCTTTTCGGAGGCTGTGAGACTCCTTAATTCATCCCCTACACTTAAGTCTTAAAAAAGTTCATTTCTATGGCATAATATTTCTTCAAGAATTTAAAATGGGGAGAACAAGGCATGAGGACGGCCCCATGTCTGTGTTGGGATTAGGCCCCAAAATGATTGTGGAATATTTCTTATTTCTTTTAAATTTCCAACATCTGTGCTGAGATCTATTTATGCACAAATTAAAAAAAAAAAGTGCATACAAACAGGTGGATGGAACAGTACCGTATGTTACTTTTTAAGCGCTTTACAGCTGAGTCCACAGTTTCTTAGTGTATCTCCGTGAACATACACAGCTTTTAACTCATTTTTTGTTTGTTTGCCAACCATTTGTATGGGGAGTTACTGGCACGGTTCTTAAAGATTTGTTGGTGTGTACAACACTTGTAAATGAGAAGTTTCTTGAGAAAACAAAAAGGGACTCAAATCTTTCTTGTTAAAAGACTGTCTGGATATTCTTTTTTTAGACAAATAACACTGTCTAAATGAGTCTAAGATGGATGTCACCTCTCGAAAACACTGACTGACCCCTGCTCTTGTTTCCTTTTTGTATGCCTCTGGGTATCACTCCCAGCTGAGATAGCCCTCGAAAATGCTCTTCCTTGACTCACCTCTCAATCTCCCTGCCTCTCTCTCTCTGTTCTGTCAACTATATTCTCAAAATGAGCCGAGAATGAGTGGGAAGAGAGGAAAAGGGGGCTACGAGTTAGGAAGAGAGAGATGGAAAGAGGAGAGATATTAATAGTGACAGGGCAGAGCTATTGAAAGCCTGACGACGATACCTCTGCCTCTCTCTGAAGGTGTGGGGACGAGGTAATGGGTTGACGGTGGCATCTGGAGATGGAGGGATGGAGGTGGAGAGGTAGATGAAGGGCTAATGCCCATAGATCATGACCTCTGGGGAGTGAGACGCCATTATCCTGACAGGGTTGGGTTGAGAGGCCTCTAAAAGCCCGAGGTTCCAGCTCAGATCTAACTAACATCAGTCCCTGGACTAAGCTAGTAGGGGTCCGTCTGGATAAGTGGATCTGACAACCCCCAACAATAAGGTCTCCCTGCAGACTCACTACTCCACTGGCATACCGTTTAGTTCAGCCAAGGGTATGTCTGCAGGGATTTGTCTATTTCCATTTGCTTCCTACAGGTGTTCTAATGTCTATGAATGTCACCATTATGGGAGCGAGAATGAACCTTTTGTCAAATGATTGCACCATTTGCAATGTATTAGTGAGGTGAGAAATAATAAATTACTTCCAAACACATTGTGAAAATATCATGTGTTGCTTTAATAACATGAGTTGACAAGCAATAAAACATATTTTGAAAATTACACCACAGTCTTGTTCACTTAAAATCCTCTAGGGGCTTATGTGTGTGAGGAAATACAGTACATGTTTGCTTTCTCAGTATCTTCTCAGCACATCGAAGGCTGCTTTCATTCAGTATAGAAAGGATTTCTAGGATGTTTTCCTTTATGAAAGCAAAAACTGATGCATTAGCTGCAATGATTCAGTACAGTAGAGGTGACAAACATACAATAAACACAACGCTTTTGGTTTTTTCTCACCTTTTTCATGTGTTGAAGTGAAAATTCTCGGCTCACAAAAGAGGTCACTCTAAAATGTGCAGCAGTTTCATCTTGAAATAATACATTTATTATGTGCTGAGCTGTGGCTGTTTCACATGGGGCTACAGATACCACCGTTTTTTCCCAGGAGGGCAAAATCATGACCTGCCATACTCTGCCTGTGATTAGCTAGCACTTGTTGCCTTCATTGGTTGGGTTGGTTAGGTTCAGGCATGAAGAGTGATGGATTATGGTTAGGGTATGGTAACGACAGCTCAGCAAAGTTTTACTCCAAGAAACGTCTGGATGGTTCAGAGCTAAACTACATGAACCTACATCACCACAAATATAATGAAAACCCATAAGAACAGGGGAAATAGAAAATAAAAAACACTGGTGATGATTACATCGGACCGACATAGTTTAGTAAATGTTTCAAGGATAATAAGTAAGTTGGAAAGCAATGAACCCTCTTCATACACAAGCAGAACATGAAGTTGGAGTAGAGGTCTGTATGGTTATACTGTAGCAGCCTGGTGTCCTGCATAACAGGCACTGCACTCTTTGTAATAGTATGTGCACCTGCAAATGAATATGATGAATGCTGCATCCACTAGACGGTGTATAATAAAACACAGAAATGTATGAGTAATATGATATCAATTTTGGTATCACCCTCGTGGTGATTACGCGCATGATCAGGGTAGACAGGCTGAGTAAGGGAATCAGGATTTTGCCCTGCTGGGAAAAAAAAATATATATATAACCCTATCAGTGCCTGATAAATCTCTTTTTTTTCAAGAGTGTCCTTTTATTGTGACCAGTCCAAGGCTCACCTGTGTAATATGCTGTTTGATCAGCATCTCTACATTGCTATTTTGTGAACAAAATTTGAAGGACATAAACCCTTTCTGTGCATAGAAGAAGTCTTTTTGAAAAATGGGAGCAAATACAAAAGGGTGACTGTACATGCACTTGGCTTTGTAAATTTATTGTAAAAACATAATGTAACAGCCAAAAAACTTTACTTGGACATCTTGTCAATTATTTATTGGGGCGGGTGCTGTGAGGTTGTGTAAAACAGATGGCCGAATTTGAGGCTGTAGCTGATAAATCATGAAATTCATGAGGAAATTTATTTGGGAGGTTATTGAAAAATAATAGCGGGGGTGAGACTCCCCTCAACGCTGCGGACGGTCAACCACAAAATAAGATTTATGTTTCTTCACCGAGGCAGTGTGTGTAAATGCTTTACTTCCTTGATGATAGTTTCACACTGTTCTCCAGTGGTGCTCCCATCATGGTAGGGAAGAGAAAAAAAGAAAAACAGCTGCAGATCTCCCTTATCGCGTGTCGCTATCCATAATGGTTCTGTCATGTTTGAGCAGAGTCAAAATAAGAGAGATCTATGTTTGAAAGCCCGAAAGCTATTACTATAACAGATAGACGAACTGAGCATTATGCTAAAAGGGGCTATGTACACATTTTGCCCGCATAAAAGCGAATGCAGCTGCAGGAATAAACAGCAGCGGTATGTTTTGCTATTTGCATAATGGAAGAGACTGTAGCTGTCACAACATTACAGTTTAAGGAGGCAATAGAGACAACAAAACATGTAAAATGAGGAGCTTTGAATGTGAGACAAGCAGTCAGTTTTTTAATTCATTTACGCACCTTGATCGTATGTTGATGGCGGGACCCGCCGAGGGCCAGACTTTTCCTTGTGTTCACTTCACTACTATGCTTTTGACATTCCTGCCAGCTTTTCAGTGTGCTACTGTTTTCCACCTTCATTTTCTCAGTAAGCATGCTTAGTTTGAAATCAGGTTACACATAAAACTGCACAACATGTTAAACCTGTAGTAAACTGGTTATGCAAATTTTAAAAATCTTTGCTTATATGCGGCAGGTCCATTATCAGAGTTTGCCCCCACTCATTATATACATACATACATACAATGGGTTTCTGATTTAAATAAATAAAATAAATGTGTATAAATATAAAAAAGATCTGTCAGGTACCTACTTAGACTTACAGAGCCTACTTAAAACCACCATTGGTGTCACACTGATTAGGAAACCAGTTACATGTAAACATGACCAAGAACTCTGCTTTCTCTAGAAGAAATGCATCTGGGTAATCAGATTTCCCTAATCCCATACCGTGATTACGCGTTTCTCATTCATGTGACATTTAAGAAATCAGCTTACTGTTGTAAGACGCCAGCAACCCGATTACTTAAAGGGATAGTTCGGATTATTTGAAGTGAGGTTGTGTGAGGTACTTATCCATAGTTACCGACAGAAGATGGAGGTTGACACGCACCCAGTACCAGAACAGAAGCTGAGCGATGCATTGCTGTGGACGGGGTCAGCAGCAGATGTTTTAGCCTTCACCCATTGGATTGTCTCCATCAGGCAGCTTTTTCCAATGGGAGACCGCCATTATGCAAGCCAAATATCGCTCTCTCTCGCTCAACCAAACCCCTGTCGCAAAAGTAGTAATTTTACCTTGCAGAACAAAGGAGTTGTTGGTCCACTGTTGCCACAATCTGTTAGTTCTTTTGGAACTTTGTTGAGTCCAATCTCACCTTTTAAAAAACAGAAGTAACCAAATAACACAAACAAACTAACAGATTGAGGCAGCAGTAGTCCAGAAACTCCCATGTTCTGCAAGTTAATATCTGTGATATCGGCAATAAAGTCTGGTTTGTGGCGAGAGCAATATCTGGCCTATATAACATCGGTTTTCCCTTTGAAATGGCCGTCTCAAGGCAAGATAAAGTGGTGAAAATATCTTTACAGTCAAACTGATATTGATTGTTTGAGGTGGGCCTATTTTTAGGTAGCTAAAATATGTTTCGCCGCTGACCCCGTGGACTCCTGCTGCCTTCCCAAACTGGAGGTGTATCGATCTGCATCTACTGTAGGTAACACAAGACCGTGGATAAGAACCTCATACAACCCCATTTCAAATAATCTAAACTATCCCTTTAAGAGAAGTGCATGTAAAGACTCTGGCTGTCTCTGCTACTCTAATGATAAAAATCCATTTTGCCTCAGTCTGCTACTCCTCAGTCACCTTATGTTAACCCTGCTGTGTCCTTTTAGAAGATCTAATGTGTTACAGTGGGTGGCCCCTCGCATGAAAAATCAAACAGCACCGTGGCCCCTCAACAACTTACCAAAGGGTAAAATACAATCACTAATGAAACATAAAATGATGAAAAGATGGGCAAAAAAAAAGAGATCAGGCCAAAGGCTTCCTTATACATCTGTTGGTCTACCTCCCTCTCTATCTTTGCCTCACTTTCCTTTGCACTGTTCCAAGGAGCCAGACGCCTCGCTCAGCTGGCAGAGCTACAGAGCAAGTGAAGCAGCAGTGGGGAGAGGGACAATGAAAAAGGAGGAGAGGTTCACAGAGGGCCAAATGGCTAGTTGGCTTCAGGCAACGGATCGGCATCGACTCTCCAGGAAGACGCTGCCTGCATTCAGCGGACGGCTTCAATAAGAGCCAAACAACTTTACTCAGAGAAGGTCACGAAACCTCTGCTGATATCGTACTTTGCCTCCCACCTGTGCCTGACAACTGGGGGTCAGGCACAAGTTTTGTATCGTGTGTTATTCATCGTGTGCCTTTAGAAATATTGGCTCCTCTGAAGAGATAGAAAAGAAGAAGAAGGAGGGCCAAATGCCACCACACAGAATATAAACTCGATCCTCTGTATTTATTATCAAAAGACAAGAGTGAAAACACTGTCAAAATATGTGTGCGTGTGTGTATGTGTGAGGAAGCTTTTATTGATTTATTCTGACGGAGGAGTGCTTTTAATATTTCAAAAAATTCAGCCCTGCTGTTTCAGTGTGCCTAAAGTGGAGGAGGCTGAAGGTTCGATACTGAATAAATCTGGTGCAGTTTTCTGTCAAAGGTGCTGGAATATCTATGTAAACAGTGTATTTGTCTGGCTGCTAATTTCCTAGGTGATACAAACAAAAGCCAGAATTTGAGAAGTCAGCCCCCAGTTGTCCGCACGCTTCCCAGCCTCCATATAAAAAAAGAAAAACACATTAAAATAAATACTTTCTTCTTCATCATCTGTGCTGGAAACACCACCGGCTTTGCTAAAAAAAATGCAGTGCTGCTTGAATTGCAGGTGGGGATCCAAAATAGGTCACAGCCAGGACTGTTCATGCAGGTCCCAGGATGACAAGAGTCAGCATTTTCTATATAATGTGTTCACAGAATGTGAATGAAAATTTATGCACATGGTTTTTTAAAACATTAATGAACAATTCATGCTAGAAATGAAATGCAGGATGTCTTTAGACTAGCACTTGGGCCGAAAATGCCCAGTGAATTTCCAATCAAAAACACTAGATTGTTTTGCAATTTCTTGGTCCACTTGGTCTATCGTTGGTCTATCATTTACTGTATGATATCAGTGTAATCATGCACACTGTCTCCCTGTTGGCCGTCCTGCATGACTCGGGGTCAGCCGAGTCAGAGCGGTGTCAGAGCAAAGAGGAAACACAAGGGCGACCAAGGCCTGGAAGCCCTTGACGAGTTTTTGTCAAGTGTCCCAGGGTTGTGTTGCTGTGACATACAAATGGATGACATGTACAGGATTATGAACTAAACCATTGACAGGTTTGAATTTTGTTTGTAGCCATTAGCAATTAGCCTGTTAGTCAGGCCACTAGCTCTCTAGAAGTTACAACAGCCTGGACAATCACCAAAGTAATTACTCAGATTGTGGAATGAGGTGATATTGCAAAAAAAATTTTGAAACAGGCACAATGGTCAGCTAACCAGGCAACAAGAAAATAAGCTGTTTGTTTTGCCAGATTCACTGTCACTTTATTTTGAGGTAAAAAAATAGAAAGTAGGTGCACCCATCATCCATCATAGCACAGGAAAACCTTGAGTGCGCCAACTTCAGCAGGTCAAAGTTGAACCAGGACGAGAAAAAAGTCCACTTGGAGCTTTTCCTCTGGGACTAAACCTGGAACCTCTGGGGATTTAAAATGCAGCCACATGTCAAGTTGAAACTGCGATTGCTAGGGCTGTTCCCGTACTGATACAAGTATCAGAAAATCCTCTGATGCAGCCAGAAATGCAGGATCGGGTATCAATGTCAGTGCACTGATCTGATATTATGGAATCCTGAAACGGGACCCAGCTACTTCCCAGCAGTCTCGAATATGCTAAATGCTTTTTACCTGACTAAGGCCACACAACAAGTCTAACAGTCATGTCATTGCTTTGTCAAAACAGGCACCAGTTCAGATGAATTAAAGTCACCGTGCAGCTTAATCAGATGTATGACGCAGTTACCTTATAAAGCCAGTTTATTGCAGGTATAGACCTATCTTAAATCTTAAACTACAGAAAACGACAATAGAAGAGCAACAGCCCCTATATGGGTCTTATTATTGTAGTTTTGGCTATAATTTCTATTGCCTACAGGAACATTGTGCTAACTGGACATCTCAGCATCAACTTATGCTGAGATGTTGCTCGAAGGAGGTCCAAAGATGCAAAAAATGGTCAGATGAGACATAATGTAAACAACAAACGGTATAGCCAGATTAACCTAAAGTAAGCACACCTAGAATACTGGTCCTTTTTGTCAAGAAAAAGCTGTAGATGCATCCAAAGACTGACTGGTACTGCAGGTTCAGCTGAATCACAAAGTTGATCAGCCTTTATTTTCTCTCTTTTTCTTCTCCAAATACCTTTTGCCTGCTGCTTTTGCCCAACTGACTCCTTCTTAGCCAGATTCCCGGATCTCAGCATTAATTAGTCAGCACAGAGTTATTATTGCTGATAAGAACAATGGCCAAAACTACAAAAAGTAAGAGCCAGGTTGCATAAATTACTAATCAAGCCAGATGACTAGCGCTACAAATTAGCCTGCTTGGCTTTGCGGTTTGAAATCCTGGCCTCAAACCACGTTCCGTTTCCTCTTTGCACCTGTCATACTAAAGAAAGCACTGTAAGTACTTGAGCCAGCATGCTTCATTGATGTACTGTTCCTGCTTGTCTCTGTGCCTGTGCCTGGCTGAAAAGACCTGTCAGAGGGGGCTGACATCACGGTTCCTCCATCTGTCTCGTTCTGTCTCGCCCATTGTTGTTCCGAGGCTAAAAACGAAGAATGAGACGGGTGAGAACACAGGACACCTCCTCTAGCTAGGTTCCTTCTACCCTCTCCCCTCCCTCCTCGCCGCCTCTCAGTTGATCGATATGCTGCTGTAGGGAGAGGCATGGAAGTTTGGATCAATCTAACTACTGCTGGGAGCAACTGTGGTGGGATGAGGGAGGGAAAGTGAGAACATGGAAAAGAAAAAAAGAGCAAAAATAAGACTGAATCCCAACACACTGCTTCAACATGAACGTAAGGAAGAAGAATATGTATGGGGAATGGGGTTTGTGGGAAATATGATTCAGAACTCAATATTTGAAATTATACTTGCAAAGTACTGTTTGAATAATAATTGATGATACAGTAAAGGGCCAAACAGAAAGAGGTTTTTAATAAAAAAAAAAAGAAGGCATATCTTTGTCTGGTCGGTGTTCAGGTGCAAACTGTGATCAGCCGCTGTCCATGGTGCTGCACAGCAAAACACATCCTTCATGAAGGGAAGCTTTTGAGTTTGCATGTGGATGTCCAATCTTTTCCTGCTTTTCCTGCATGTACCATGATGCATAGCAGGCGAGCTTGCTGTTCACATGCCCATGTTGCCGCGTTATCACCATACTAGCCAAAAGCCATTACTTTGTTGGCTACAATGTAGCGTTAGGTGACAAATATACTAATCTAGCACGGGGGCTGTGACAGTATGGATTTTTTTTCTCACTGCAGTGATAAGGCAACATATGCCTTTTATTGGACTTTATTGACGCATACTGTCATAAGAGTAGCATAGAACCCTTAAGGAATAGGGCAGTCTATAATATGTGTGCAGCCTGTAAGTGAGGGAGAGTGAGCAGAAACGTAAACTTAGCAGTAAGTGGCAGTAAATGTGCCATACAGGTTACAATGTGTCACTGCAGGAAAGTCTACCAATAGGCTAATGCTAACACTAGCATTATACCTTTACATCATCAGCTCTAGTACGATCGTATCCCTTTCAGAAGCCATAATCCCATCCTTTTTTGGAGATATGATAAAATAATTCTAAAACGATGATAAATTCAACACCGAATGTCTTCCTTTGTTATTTAACCATTTCTGAATCTTGAAAACCACTGTTGTCGTAAACAT
>JAJHUR010076541.1:6327-51675 GCA_027495735.1 Lutjanus campechanus | reverse complement strand
TGTGGTAATTCTGACACTGGAACAAATTTATTTTGTCTGTTTGTTCTGTTGCATTTTAGCTCTGGTCTGTTAATGCTGACTTTTTTACAAAAGAACCAAGAGGAGTAACATGAAGTTATACAGTCTGACAGGTGACACGTAACTCATTAATTGGACAGTTTTGGTGATTGTCATCCCGTGTCATCACGACCCATGTGGAGAAATCAAATTCCAGTGACTGACAGACATTTATGCAGCAATTTAATGCTACTGATGCATAGATTTATGTTTTCTGGTGTAACAATGAGCTCACAGAGAAATAACCCATTATAATCATTATTTCTCAAATCGACTGCATGTTATGAATAATGACTAACAGGTAAAGACAGGACAAAATGGAGGGGTCTTGTACAGTAATGAGTCAGGGCTCATTACTGTGAGATCGCTGTCACACACGTTTTAATGGACTCAATGAACTGACAAAGTACATGGAGTAGGATACAAGCACAGCAGTTTTAACCAGCTTGTGATCTATTAATCATGGAAAATACCTGCACTGACATGCATAAAGTTCAATAATAAGATTGCTTTCTGAACATATTAGTTTAGCGAGGGAAATCATGCTAAAATCATATATCTGCTGTCATAACATCCTGTGGTTGGTTCATTTACTTGCACACCACAAACAAACTGCACCAGAGTCTGTTTGGGACCAGATCGAGTCCAACCTTTTCAGCCGGTCTTGGTCCAGTTGTTTGGTCCGCACTATACCACCATGTCTTAGGTTATACGGTATTATTATGAAAATCATACCATTGGGGTTTCTTAATATCCTGATATACGTTAGTATCTTTATCCCACCCAAGCCCAGTCCGCACCAGGGTTCCACAGGCTGAACTGAATTAGGTGAAAGCCAAGCTGCTGCAATCACGTATAACATCCAGTAGATTGTGCATAAATGAGTTTATCATCATTATGAAGTTGTTTGTAATGATTTATTCATTGTGTGTTGCTAATTGAAAGCATGGTGTGCTTTGTTACACTCAAGCTAAGAAAGATTTGTGCTTGCTTTTGATGATGCTTTGTATTACTAGTATTTTTTAAATCTTTTTTGACAGGGCCATGTTTTATGACTTTTTTTCTAAAGCTCTTTAGTCTACCTTTTAAAAAAAACAGTTTTGTTGTTAACTTTTCAGTTCCATGGTGGTTCATTCAGCCAAGGCCACAAGAACAGGGCATTTAAGAACCAGACGATTAATAAGACATATTGTATTCTTTGTTAGACTTATGTTGAATGAAACATTCATGAATTTTGGTTCTCCACAGACCCCCTCGATGCTGGCTCTCACCCCAGGCAGAGGACCTGAATCAGGGGGCACCAAGGTCACCATTGTCGGGGAGAACCTGGGCGCTGGAAGCACTGTTAATGTGTACTTTGGTAATCAGACGTGTGAGCTGTACAGGTGAGTCTGATGAAGACATAACCTCCTGTCTCATGTCTGCCTCTGCACAATATTAAAGATTTAGTCTTGTCTTATCTTTATGAAACACAGGAAGAGATCACTCTGTTGAAAGAAGCACTCTTAAGATAGATTTAAGTGTCTGTGCATTAAATGAAAAGTCTTAATGATGTGTGAGGTGGCGATGAGACCCACAGCAGTAGGTATTGTTCTCTGTGTATTTATAGATATCTATTTAAAGTTCAAAATGCCTCCTCACATGGTAGGAGTCAGGAGGGTGAGGCGCGGGAGCCATTAGCTCGAGCACCCTCTAATTACAGTGTTCCATCCCTAATGTGTCTGTAACGAGGAAGAGATGGGACAGTCTATAATGAATCCTCTCCCCTTATAGTACTGTGCATGGCTCATAACGGCGCGAAGTCACTGCAGCAGCGAGTGGGCAGAGTCACAATCAAAGGCATGAATAAATCACTCTCTTGGTTCTCCCACCAGGAGGACCATGTCAGAGATCGTGTGCTTCTCTGCGCCGTCTGTGACGAGAGCTGGACCAGTGCAGGTCACTTTGAGTGTCGACCGGGCCAAAGTTCCAGGGAGTCTGGCCTTTGAGTACATAGAAGACCCCACAGTCCAACGCATTGAACCCCTGTGGAGCATCACCAGGTAACAATATAGTGCAGCTTTTACACCACAGGTGTAAATCACAGGTTTCATCATGATACAACATTATACTGATTCTTTGGACAATGATAAGATATTTGCTGATATCACAAAGTCTGCCACACTACAATTTTGATTTGATTCAGTACACAAGCCTCTGATCCAAATGAGATGAACATATGCAGTCATTAACAGGAGAAGCTGACACCCCTTCCCTTTCTGCTTTTGGACATAAAATACCTGTTGCTAGCTAGTTGCCAGCTGGTACATCAGCTACATGAGAGAGTGACAAAGGAAGTCTGCAAACGTGACTAAACTTGACGTGAATAAAACTTTAATAATACCACATCCATGAACCATGATTTCATGATTTCAGCCAAGATTTTCATCAGCTATGGTCGTTGCATTGAACCCCTGTGGAGCACAGTGAACATAACAACTCCCATGATCCCACACTACTTCACGACATCATCAAACAGTTTTTTTATTGTTTTAATGTGAGAGGTAGCAGAACTTACATATTGTGTGTTTAAGACAAGTAAAACAAAATAAAACTTGGCTCAATAATATCTATCAAGGTTAATAAAATAAAATATTTTTTTGGTAATTACCATTATTAGCTTAAGCCTGTGGCATTGTGCATTGCATAAATTAGCCTGGCAGCTAACAGACTTTTCCTCTCCTACAAACTCCATGTTATTATTTCTACTTCTTCTTACTCACTGCTGGTTTTGAGTCATTACAACCCACTGACAGAAAACCACAGCTGAATTTCGGCCTGCATGCATGTTTGCATGAAATAAAGCTGCTAATGTAGCTGTAGTGAGAGCAACAAGTTGGCCGGCATGTGCTTTGTCAGTCTTCTCCAAAATCTAAAATATTTACACCCTGATGATTTATTCCCGAGGGGAGTAAATATCCTCATCATCTTATTCTGGTGAGATAGACGTGCCATGGGAATTTCAAAATAAAGGCATATCTCAAAGATGGTGACATGGATTCGTGCTTTCACTTTGAATCGATGACACTGGATCATTGATCGTTAAATAAATACATCTCTGTGTGGAGCTTTCAACTCCTCCAAGTATTCATGATTTTTTTTTTGTGTTGTGATCTTGTTGCTTCACACATACAACAGACATGCAAACTCTACGGCCTGTCTCACAGAACCAATTTGCGAGTACTTTTTGCACACAGATTGCAAATGGCAGCAGCATCAAGATTAACAAATGATTGCTTGTAAATTGTGGATAAATTTAGCTGTGCTACAGGGTGCTGTAACATGCTAATGTGTCGCACATATGGTGTTAGTTTTGATTACAGAGACATGTAATATTTAATGTGAGAGCAAGCGATCTCAATTTGCAGATTGCAGCATTGCAGCACATAAGCTCTACAGTATTTTACACTTACAGTGCTGTATGCACTCATTAGCATTTGCCAAAGTGAATGTGTGTGAAGCCAAACATACTCAAGGGCACGGTCTACATTTCATTTATTATAAAGTAGTTTTCCAGTAAAAATCAAACAATTTGAGAAACGCATCCTGTCCAAATGTAGTGACCTTGCTCATACAGATAATCACAGTGCCAGGCAACCTGTGAGTCAGGCACGCGGTCAGGGTTACAAGGAGCATAATGCAAAGAACTGAGGTGGTGTGGTAGTCGGTTAGAACAAGGTTATTAAATGATGTCTAATCAATAATAACAATGAGGTGACCAGTACTGCATTAATGCAACGTTTCACTGAAATGCTCTTCACAGATTTTACATGAATGAGTGTGATGCTGCTAATAATATGACAATGAAAGTGAATTTGCTGCATAAACATTTCTATCACTCAGCTGAAAGGTGCGTCACCTGTATTCCAATAAATAAAAGATGGCACTTAATTTGGTTTCGGGTGGGATTACCCAGCACTACGTCCCTGCAGATTAGACTTCAGAGAGACACCCTGGCCCTCAGCCTGGTGACAGGAGGAGCTTTGTAGAGCTGCAATCAAGAGCCCTCATCATGAATGTGCAGTCCCACTATGTGGCCCTACAAGCTTAGGTACCCTTTGAAGTGTGAGAAGAGAAGGATTGGCACTCTGTCAGGCTGACTAGACTGGCCAGTTTTTTTTTAAAGCCATTTTTCCTCATTTCTCTCCTGTATTCTTCCCCTCTTTGTCTCTCCTTCTCCACTCTCCAGTTCCATGCTACAGTTTTCTAAGCTCACACTGCAGCACAGGTTACGCAAAGATTAGAGAGTGTTGTTTATTTTAATCACATCTAGCGCAGATATGTAAACAAGCAGCACCTGTATTCATGCTATGCCAGCCTCACAGTCATGGATGAATATAAAATAGCAGCCAGCTGGTTCGCCGTTTGATCTGGCTCTTCTGCCCAATAACAAAGAGCGAGCTACCATGCCAGCTATACCTCCTCAAACCTGCATTAATGCAGTTTCTCTGGAAAATGGTGGGTTCGCAAGTTAAACAGATTGATCTCGCTGCAGTCGTCACTCTAATTAAATCATGGAGAAAAGGCAGTTTGGAGCTGAAGTGGTGTGCTTGTGTGTGTGTATTTAAAACAACAATTCTTCTTACTTATGAATAAACTTGTTCTTTCCTCACAAACAGTGGTCACACCACCCTGACAGTGACTGGAACCAACCTGGATGTAGTTCAGGAGCCGCGGGTCAGAGTCAAATATGCCGGCCATGAATCAGTCAATGTAAGTGTGACAGCTGCTAATAAAATGCACTCAGCCTTTATTGATGTTGGTTACTCGATCTGGTAGAAAATGTCACAGTAAAGTTGTTCTTTATTGATAGTTTGTACTTGGGTGCTGTGGTCAATTTACTCCTTTTATTTATACATACTGATCTGTACTGACATTTTTAAAAGTACCCTATGCAGGAATTGTCGGTTGCTGTTTGTAAACCATAGACAGCATAATAAATAGTGGGCAAACTTCCTTTATGTCATGCCATAAATTTCTGACGAGACCTGGTCAAGCTCACGGTGTGGTGGCTCTGGCTGTTGCCATCTTGGCCGTGCCTGACTTGCCGAACTCCCAGCTAATATATAAATGGGCAAAGAGGTCAGACGGGGTAGAGCTCAGGCGGGCCGAATCATAGGTGGCTACCTAACAGCTAGCAATCTGTGACTGCCTACCTGTCACTCAAAGCGAGCGAGCTCCTAATTATGCTAAACTTTAAGTTTCAATATCATTTCAGCAGGTGAGTTATATTAAAAAAAAATCATCCCCTGTCCAGTTGTCAAAACCAAAACTCTTTTTTGAACCGGATGTGGGGCTCTGTGAGGAATGACTCACTTTGTGGCCATTTGAGGAACTGCAATTTTTGGCACTTAGACGTTAGTTTCATTTCTCAGCGCTGGAGGTTACCATTCAAAATCGGCCCCTCCACTGCCGCTCAATGAGGGACAGAGAGACGGAAGCCCCTTTTACACAGAGATCACACAATACTGCTGTAAAGAAGGCTCGTCATTATGCCATTACTCCACCCCGGAAGCTTTTCCTTTTCACTGAACCTGTCAGTATTTGGATTTTAAATGACATGCCAGCGTTCTGCAAACCAAAGAGGCGTGACATGTGATGCAACGGCATCTAGTGTGACGGTCCAGTCAGACCTGCACATGTTACATGCTGAGAAAAGTAACTCGCTAAATTGTGTTTGCATCGCCAAAAATGAAAACCCCATTGCAATTCCTTGAGCGTGTTGATTATGTTGTCTAGAGGGAGTGTAGCCTGCTGTATGTCTCCCTTTGAATGCATTGACACCATTGACTCTAATGATCTGACGGTGGACAGAGACATATTACACGGCTGCCTCTACGAAAACAATCAGATACGGTAGCGTAGAGTACATTATGCTTCAACATGCAACTAATGAACCTGTAAGCTTCTCAAAACACAAGTTTATAATTTCATAACACAGAACGTCTAAACATGTGTTGGATAGTGGGTTCCTCTGATGAGACTTCCAAGGCTAAAAAGCCTCTCCATAGGCACACTTGAGTATTTGGTTGAAGAAAGATTTGATAATGGAAAATTTGTTCAATACAGTACATCCATCTCAAGGCTCAATTTGAGATACTCCACAATTTCAGTGTCCACCCTGTTCATTATATTTGTTCTTTGTCTCAAAAGCAAAAAAGGCACCCTCAGTCCCTCAGTGTACAATTGTAACATTAATGTATTGCTAATTTGAGAACGTAACTAAATAATTGAGTAGTTGAATTGCAAAACTAACACATTAGATCAGTTGAGACAACACTGGTCATAAATGATGTTTTAAAGATATTATTTTATATGAATCTATACATTGTTTTTTGGAAAAATCATCCGTAGCATACTTTGAAATATAGCCTAAAGCATTTATAAAGTTTTACTCACAAAAAAGTTTTGTACTCATAATAAGTTGTTAGGTTGGCTTCAAGCTAGTTTCATTGTGGGTACAACATATTGTATAACCCACAGAACTACCAACGTACGAGCAAAGGCAGGAAAAACAACGAGGCTCTGCACCAAACAGCCTGCAGGATGGAGAGCAAATTAACTAACAAGAGCTTGAAATATTACTGCACAATGTAATGGGTTGTATTTTGTAAAATGTCAGTGTTTCTGTGGGTGTAAAAATGAAGCCATATATAAACAGAGGGACAAGAGAGAGGCTCCATATAGAGAGGTCCATTCCAAAATGAGATTTTAAAAAACTGACACAAAGGTACAACTCGGTTTTTGGGGGTGATTTATGGTGCTGATTCTGCTTGCCTGAGCTCCTTAGGCAGGTTGCTTCAAAGTGATTGATTGTTCCGAAGTGTTGGGGCCCCGGTGGCAAAAGTCCAGTCACCTTTAGACTCGTGTTTTCCACTTTGGACCAGTCAGAGAATTGCCTAAAGGATCTGAGACTGCACACAGGGTTGAAACTTCTGGAGGGAACTTTTGGCTCGACCTTGACAGAGATCGATATGATCTTAAAAATCAATTCAAAACAGGTAACCAGTGAAGAGATGCCAGAAATGGAAGAAGATAGTGATAAGATAGAGACTTTAAAGACATTTTTATTGATGCTAAAATAAAGACGGAAGACGAGGTAAATATTACCTTAAATGTTATATTTTCGAGACAAATAAATTATATATGTGTCAGTTTGCGAACCTGTTTGGAAGAAAATGCTCTCAGCGGAGGGGAGCAAAGTTGAAGTCAGTCTCAAAAATGACTCTTTTCATTTAACGGCACAAAACACGAACCGTTTTTCAATGAGGCATTCCTTGAAAGATGAATGTGCCTCTGGGCTTCAGTGGGTGAAACTGTATGACAATAGAAAGAAACATCTAAAGATAATATAGCTCAGGTGGAAGTATGTGAAAGAAAAGCAAGATGAGGCCACCGAAAATTTAGGAACTTCAAATGTGTTCTTTTTTTCTGGAGACAATGTTGTGTGTGAGAGGCACAAGAGGCATGCCCCGAGCCAATTAAATGGTGCAGTAATGATGCCAGCCCAGAATTTGAGCCAGTCAATTAAAACTGCATGTTTTATAGTGTCACTGGCAGCACTGAGATCTAAAGGGATTAAAGCTGAACTTTAACCCGAATCAGCAGCTAAAAGAGGGTCATTGGTGAATTTAATGAGGGCAGTCTCTTTATCGCGAATATCTCAAAAACATAACTGGAATTGCTTAAAAATGTTTTGAATCACAAAAGCTGTTAATTGACTTCAAACAACTTTCTGTGAAAACCTAAGATAAAAACTCAAGCTTAGAAATTGCCCTGAAGCAAGGGGAATTTAAGGGATCGGCTTGATTCTGAGAAGGATTTTCAAGAACTGCAGAAGAAACAAGGAAGCACATTCCTGTTCCAGACTATTGGTTATTGATAAAACACCAAAGATAGTAGTGACACAGAACTGTTGCAGCAATTTGGTATCATCTCTATCAAGGGAGTCGGTGATTGGATTCATATGAAACAATCACTTGTAGGTATAAAGGAATAAATAGCTACAAAACAGATGCTTCCCAGTAAAGGGATAGTTTGAATAATTTGACGTGGGGTTGTATGAGGTAGTTATTGATAGTCAATGTAAAATAGGCAGCAGTAGACCAACAACTCCTTTGTTCTGCGAGGTAACATTACTGATTTTGAGTTTGGTTGGTTTGGAAAGTGATATTTGGCTTATATAATGATGGTTTCCTGTCGGACAAGGCTGTCTGATGGCAAAGCAGTGAAAACATTCTGAATATTCATTGATTTTTTTAGGTAGACATTTTTTTTAAGTGGCTAAAATACCTTCTGTTATGGATCCTGTCCACAGCAGTATATTGCTTAGCTTCCGTGCCGGTGCCCCGTCTACTTCTCCCAACTGGGGCCTTGTTGACTGGCATCTACTGTAGGTAATACGCTGACTTTAAATACCTTAAAAAACACCACATCAAATAATCAAAATGATCCCTTTAACCCAAGTCTCTACCTTTAGTGTCAGTATGTAGCAACTGTAACAGCAACGCAGCTGTCATATTTTTACAGACAGGAGGTCAAAAACAGGCGAGCAGAGAGGTGAACATATGGGTGGGAGGAGGTAAATGCTCTGGGAATACTGTAACAGCTAATGAATCACACTCAGACATATAGAAAACCTTAATCTCAGGTTTATGTAGGTCAACACCACAGAGACCTTCAGTATATTTATGCATAAGTTGAATTACATTAAAAGGCTCCACCAGATTCATAACAGCTGGATGTTTAAAAAAATAAAGGATTAAGAATAGAAATTCTATCACATTTGGGCACAAAATGACACATCTGCTCAGATCTGTTCAGCAAAAGCAGTTCTTAGTTTTATAAAAGTGCTCAATTTATTAGCCTCATGTCTTCAAATGAGGTGGAATTAATGACTACTAGAAGATTTCAAATGCAAATATTTTTTACAATTAAAGCTACAATATGTAACATTTCTGGATTAAAATGTCTAAAAACATGAGAAATATGTTAGATATTTTGTTGAGTTGTGTACTTAAATTATCACAAATGTTTCCAACAATGTAATCATTAAATTTATTCAAGGTAACAGTGAATTTCCTGCTAGCCACTGCTAGCTAGTTGTGAGTTGCTAGTTGCTATAACTTGAATAAAACTTTCTATGAACATGATTTCCGCTTGAGTCACATCCGATAGAGTTTCATCTGCAATGTAGGTTAGTAAAGACAACAACTCCCATGATTCCAGGCTACTTCATGATGTCAAACTACATCTTTTGTTAATGTTTTAATGTGAGAGACCCATAGTAAGACTATTAATAAACAAAGTAATAATCATCTGACACTGGTTGTGGTTGTTATTCCTCTCCAGGTGTGCAAAGTGCTGAACACGACCACCATCAGCTGCTTCGCCCCATCTCTGAAGGCAGAGTACACAGCAGACCAGGAGACGATCAAACACGTGGACGAGTTTGGCTTCGTCTTCAACAACGTCCAAGCTCTGCTCACGTACAACAACACCAGCTTTGTCTACTACCCCAACCCGTACCTGGAGCCCCTCAGTCTGTCAGGTGTCCTGGAGCAGAAACCTGGTGCTCCCATCATACTCAAAGTATGTCATGCTATTATAATTTCTTTTATTTATTTTCCTGCAATAGAAAGAGAGAAAATTATCTTATATGTTGTATATAGGCCACGTTATAGCATACACTGAGTAATTATAGTATATAATGTAGAGTATTATAGATATGAGACAATACTGAAAGAAATCTGTCTGCAACTTCAGCACCACAGACAGCTCCATGGATTTATCAATACACAGCACAGTTAGACCACTAATATTTAAGAGCCATGGTCGGGGCCGTAGATTCTAACTTACAAAGAAACTCAATCAGATATCAGGTATCGGGTATCAGATATAAGGATCAATAAGTCAAACAGACTAGACATTGAACTAAACAACCCTTTTGTCCCCTGAACTCTCTCTGCTACTACAGGATGTTGAAAGGGGGGGCAGGTTAACGAGGGGGTCGCATTTTGGTCATTTTGCTAACAAGAAGGCTGGCATCCCCCCTTTACATCACCTGTTGCCCGGCCCTCACTGCGGTCGCTTCAATGATCAATAAATCTGATCACATAATTTGCCACACATAATATTGCTAACAGGGCTTAACGTTAATGGTTGCCCACTTGCCCGGGGCAAGTAAATTGCCCGTGTTTGTGCAAGTGGAATGCCTCATGCAGTTGTCTGCTTGGGCAATTTGAAGAAAAAGTGATGTTTTATCTATTTTTCCGTGTTTCTGACTGTGAAGCAGCTCTGATCCAAAACGCACTGTGCAGTGGAATAACGAGTGACCGTCTTGTTTTTGGCTTATAATGTTTCTCCAGCCACCTAAAATAGGCCAGTGTTTGCAGCTCTGCAAACTATCTGGATGACCTCCAGTTTTAGGCTATTTTGGTTTAATCTTTAGCCTGACTCGTAGCTGCTAAATAGCTGGAAAAACCCTGTTGACGCTGTAGTAACGTCACATAAACAGGGACTTTTTATTTCTTTTCTGTGACACAAAACACAATACAGTCTTTCAGAAACAATTATACTGCAACCACACACACATTTTATGGCTGACTAAAGTAACGTAGCTCCCCCTTAAACAAACAAACCTTTCTTAAAGGGGAAGGCCTGGACAATAACACACAGGTACAGATGAGGGCTGTGAGTGTGCTAGCTAAAGATGACAGTATTCAGGTCCATTACTTGAGTAAAAGTACTAATACCAACTCCATTCTGAAAAATACTCCACCAACCAACATTTGGGCAAGTGGCTGAAAAAGCTCAATGTCCAGCCCTGCTAAACATAATCGTTTATAATGACATGTCTACACCTTGTAGTTTCTGGAAGACATGTCTACACCTTGTAGTTTCTGGAATACATTCTTCTGTCTGCCTTTCACTTCTACACCATGTGCAGTTGCATCTTTAGCTCTGTTTGTTGTGGAGGAACAGGGTGGCAGATTGGTTTGCATCTAGAAGCAATCTGCTTTCCTGAGGTAAAATGATTTAACAGATTTTCTGCAAAATATGACTCACAGTGTAGAATGAACTGTCTACAACCAAGATGGTTGATTATAGTAATTAGGCTAATGCTCCCAAATTGCAGGCTAATAATTTATTTTGTTTAAAATTATATATATACACGATCAGCAAGAAATTCCAAATTTCATCATCTAATGCGTTCAACCAGACCTTTTTTTGTTAGGATCCCAATCAATTACTGTTTACTGTTGTTTTTGATCAGAACTCCTTGTTCTTTACGATGTGTTGTTAAGTTCTTTCTTCTCTGACTGTGTTGCAGGGACGTAACCTGGTGCCGTCTGCGTCTGGTGGAGCTCGGCTGAATTACACGGTGCTGATTGGAGACACGCCCTGTTCTCTCACTGTGTCTGACACTCAGCTACTCTGCGAGCCGCCGAACCTCACCGGGCAGCACAAAGTCCTGGTAAGTCTAAACATGTTTCTGCCTACCCGGCATTTTTCTGTCGCTCTGCATCTGATTGCCTGTCTGCATGGATGTGGGTCACTGTGTGTAGGTCAGTGATTGTCTGTGCATCGCCGTGTTTGTGGGTCACTAACAGGCTTTCAGTTAGTCGCTGGCTTTCTGTCATTGTCTGTCACTCATGGTCTGGTGGGTTCCCAATTACAGCACATTGCCCTGCAGAATTATTGACAGGCACTCTTGCAAATAATGAGAAAAGAGCTGTAAAGAGAAAAGCTGGTGTGCCTGGAACTTTAAAAAATTGTTTTCTTCAAAGGCGATTGTTCAAGAAAAATGGTCCATATCTCCATTGTAGTGTACTTGCCAATTTAATTCTGCAACAACAATGTTTTGAATTCATGGCGTGGCTTTTTCTTTACTGATTATTTTCCTTGTTGTTTGAGCATTTTCAAATACTGTGCTTATGCCTGTATTATTATCATTATCATCATTATTATTATTATTATTATTATTATTATTATTATTATAATTTTATCCAGGTCCAAGTAGGAGGACTCCACATCTCTCCAGGAGAAGTTCACATCCGCTCCGACAGCCTGCTCACCCTTCCTGCCATCTTTAGCATCACAGCTGGAGGAGGGCTGCTCCTCATCATCGTCATCATCGTCCTGCTTGCCTACAGACGCAAGTCACATGAGAACGACCTCACGCTGAAGCGCCTGCAGATGCAGATGGACAATCTGGAGTCCAGAGTGGCTTTGGAGTGCAAGGAGGGTGAGTGAGACTGGTCTGACAGATTTAACAGTCATTAAACCTACATCCTGCTCATTAAAACTCCCAAAAGAAGTAATGCCAAATTCCTAAAATCTCACTTGTAGTTGCCCTATATCACCATCTGTTGAGAGCTGATACTTTGATTGATATTTGCGGTGGCTGTGTTAGCAAAATGATTTATTTGAATGAAGATTTAATTACATATATATTTTGTCTGGGGGATAATCGAAAGCCTAGCTTCAAGGAATAGTCAGATCATTTGAAGAGAGGTTGTGTGTAGGGGTGAGAATCTCTGGGTACCTCATGATTTGATTCTGATTCACAGGGCTACGATTCAATGATCAAACGATTCTTGATGCACCAAAATTTTAAGCTTGTATTTATCTGCAGCTACTCACATTCAGCCGTCCTTACAAAACTCAAAGAAGCAGCCTAGTTTAGAAGTAAACATGATGCATTTAGTGGTGGGTATCTTTTTTGTCCGATTTGATTCTTGACTGAATGAAAAGGGGGGCACAATTTTCGGTCTCTTGCTGCAGCTTCCCAAAAATACAACATGAAACATAACTGTCATTAAATGGTCTGCAGCCTTTTTATTTTAAAAAGTGAACTGCAACTTTTACTGAGACTGTAAGATGCTTTCAAATTAATGAAATCATTAGTTTGAAAGCATCTGACAGTCTCCTGCCTGTATGAGAATAACAGAATGAGGGGGAGGTGGACTGTTTCACTATTAAGGTCATGTCTCCAGCAGTGGAGAGCAGCCTCTCTGCTGCACCGTTAGCTCCAGGGAAACACATCGCTCTGTCCAGCGTGCAGAGATGGTGGATAGTTTCTGTGGTGAACAGACTGAGCAGACAGTTACTTTCTTCACTGCAGTGTTGGTTTAAGGCAGTGGTTCCCAAACTTTTACTGGAAACACTTTTAGAAGCCAAAAAAAGTTTGCCACCCCCAAGCCCACACTTTTTAATCAATCATTAACAATAACTGGGGATGGAACTGACAAAAAAGGATTCACAAGTTGAATTTGAGTGAAATAAAGGTCAGCAGGATAGAATCAGTAAACACTTGTGTTTTTATTTCCCCTACATAGATCTTATTAATTCAACTTTGTTTCACTCCCCTTTTTTTTTTCTCCCCTGTCTCCCCGCTCTGCGCCCTCCCAGGGGGTCCTGCCCCCAAGTTTGGGAACCACTAGATTAAGGTGTTTAATGCTGCAGTTTGTGTCGCTCAGCCGCTCTCATTTGTTACAGCTGATTGCTGCTCTGTTCCATTAACATCTTAACATCTCTGGGTGATACTATAAAAAGCATTCACAACACACTTCAAGTTAGTCTTGCGAACGCAGTAATTTAGACATTAAATCAAAACATCCTTGCAATTACTGCCCTGAGAAGACGAAGAAAATCTCCCTGTTAACTGCTGATAACTGTAGCGTGTGCGCGCTGTTGACTGTCCAGGTGCCAACATTATGTTATTCAACGTTTAGAAAAACAGTTTTTGACATTTATGAATTGATTCAGAATCTTTCACGTCTGCATCACGATGTTGTATGAGGTACTTTTCGATAGTCAGTGTTACAGTAATCTTGAGCACAGAGGACTACCAGAATGGAAGCTTAGCATGAATTACTGTGGCTGCATCAGCAACAAAACATGGTTTAACTACTTTACAAAATGAACTTCTGCTTTGCCTTGCTGTCAGGCAGCCTTTTCCCACGGGAAATCGCTGCTATATAAGCCAAATATCCCTCTCTCCAAACCAACCAAACTACATTAGAAAAATCAATTATTTTATCGTGCAGAAAACTGGAGTCGATCTGTTAGCTTGTTTATGTTGTTGTGTTACCCCTGTTTTAAAAGGACAGCTCAGAGCCACAGAGGTCACAAAATAACAATAACAAACTAACATATCGAGGCAGCGGTAGACCAGCAACTCCGGTGTTCTGTGAGGTAAAAATGCTGATTTTGCAAATGGAGTTTGGTTGGTATGCAGAGTGCAATAGCTGGCTTATATAACATTGGTTACCCATCGGAAAAAGCTGCCTCGTGGAAAAGTAAAGATGTGAAAATACTCCAAATATAGCATTCATTTCAACTGTTATTGTCTTTTTTGCTGGACCTTTTCAAGTGGCTAAAATATGCAGCTGACCCCGACCACAGTAGTTCATTCCTTAGCTTCCATGCTGGTGCGCTTCTCTCTGCTTCTCCAAACAGGGGGCCAAACTGGGGATACCTAAATGTTCATTACTAGCTAAAGCACACCTGTGTCATTTTTTAGCCTTCGCAGAGCTGCAGACCGACATCAACGAGTTAACGAGTGATCTGGACAGAGCTGGCATCCCCTACCTGGACTATCGCACTTATGCCATGAGGGTTCTCTTCCCCGGCATCGATGATCACCCTGTGCTCAGAGAGCTGGAGGTAAGTAACCGCTGAAGCAGAGCCGCGGTACTTGAATCCAGTTTCAACCATTTTTCTGACATGTTGACCTTAAGGCTCCAGTATACTCCAAACGAAATTGATTTTGGCTTGTTGGCAAGTGCTGTCAAACTGCTGTCGAACGGAGCGGTGAGAGCAAATGTCAGCGGTTTGAGGTCTGTTTGTTTAATGGTGTCCACATCAGTTGGAGGAGCTTGTGAGCAGTTTGTATCTGGAGTTTGCTCTCTCACTTAGTCTCAGTCAGGCACTGAGCTTGAGTCAAACTTTGTCTGAGTCTTAACTTTTTTACATCCACGACTTTCTAAGCAAATCATTCTTCTACACCTGATCTCACACACATATTTTCCTCATCAGAAACTTTACATCGGAATTTTTGAAAGTGGTTGTCAAATGTTTGCATATTCCTTTATCAAAGTTCTGCAAACAGATCTACATTTCATTTGCTCAATAAATATTTCATAAGCATTTACTTTTACATTTGTGCTTTAGTGTTCATTGCCTATTTTGTACTGCTCTTGGGTAGGATTTGTTTTGTTCTGATTCTGATTTTATACATCAGACCAGAAGATTTTAAAACATCATGGTTGCGCCTGCATTTGGCAGATAAAAAACCAAAGATACTGTAGATATCAATGCAGCTTGGCATGTGTTTGGATTAAGGGTTGAAAAGGTTATAAATTAAATACTGATTAGCATAGCATTACAATTTTTATTTTCCCAGGAAAAAAAACTATTAAAATCGTGATGATGTGACATTTGTTGGGTTTTGTAACCACAAACATGTTTTCTTTCATCTGAAAAATTAGATTTTTAGGTCAGGATATCTCTGCAGCACTACAGTACTTAATTATAAAGCTGTTTTCTCACACACTTTGAAAAAAAAAGCAATTTGGTTCTGGTTCTGTGATTTGGATATTGCACTTGGCCATATTGCGATTTTGATTGAATTGCAGTCAGTCTAACACTGCTATACGTTACTGTATGACTGAACTCCCACAGCCTCCCATTCAAGCTAACATTAGCTATCAATCAGTAGTAACTGTCACCAGCATCATTTAGCTACTTAGCACACTGACAGTGAATATTCATATATCCTTTGTGTCTCAAATGTCAGTGTGAAGGCCTTGTTTATTAATACAGTTTGTACTTTTTTATTGGGCATTATTTAAACAACAGAAGCTAGTTCGTATTTATTCTAATCAAAAAGGAATTTACACTGCTGCCAAAATAAATTATCATTGTTTAGAGGCTCATACATTCTCACTGCTCTCCTTTCGGGATCCCTTTCTTTTCCAGGATGAATGGGGAGCCGGAGATCTTGACAGATTTGTATGTGTATTTTCTTTACAGCCTGCTACACAGCAGCTTTTCACCTTTTTTATGTTTTTCTTGTTAAACTGTAATCTTGCAGCCTTTGTGGCACTTTATGACATGATGACGGTCTGATATGTTCGTCTTTTTTCAAACTCAAGAGGCCCTGATTTTAACCTGATTTTATTTCCTTTGACACGGCAAAGTTTATCATTGTCTTGATCATGAGAGTTTCATTCTGAAGCACTCTACACCTGATTTGGGTGAAACTTTGATGACGAACCATTTGCCTTTTCATTATTTCAAGAACAACTTGTCAGGTACCCAAGGTCAAAACTGGCAGAGTGTTGCCAGTTATAGCTGGTTTAATCAAGCCATTATCATGGTCGTGATGTTTTCAAAAGACCTCTGAAGAGCCTCGCTGATTGTTGTTCAAACATCCTGACTTTCTTATCAAAGTAACAGGCCCTTTGTTTGTTGCAGAAAATGAACTTTAGTTTATGTATTCACTTGAGAAGTTTAGAAACCATGACTCAAAACTTTCCCTTGGATGAGGGTTACGTCACTGCTACTGGGCGAAGCCTGTAGCCAGGCCAGTGGTTCTGTTTTGTACTGACGCATCAAGATGGTTTATGAGAATTTTTGTGTATATTTTATCCTATTCTCCATGTTCATTCTGTCTATGTTGTGATTTTTTTTCATCCTTGACTGAGTAATACCTAATGAGCATGTCCGTCTTTGTGTGTGTGCAAAAATGCATGATGCGTGTAGGTGCCAGGGAGCGGACAGGCGAATGTGGAGAAATCCTTGAAGCAGTTTGCTCAGCTGGTGAATAACAAGGTTTTCCTGCTGACATTCATCCGTACACTGGAGCTGCAGCGCTCCTTCTCCATGCGTGACCGTGGCTACGTCGCCTCACTCATCATGACCGCTCTGCAGGGTCGGCTGGAGTACGCCACAGACATCCTCAAACACCTGCTGTCAGATCTTATAGAGCGCAACCTGGAGAGCAAGAACCACCCCAAACTACTCCTGCGCAGGTAAACCAGGAGTTTTACACTGCTGCATTACAAAAGGCTGTTCAAACATTTTTGGAAAATTGCCTGTGGTGTTATATTCATCAACAAAAGGATTTCAGTTACGTCCCATTACAAAGTGTGATAATGTTTTTCATTTTGTGTTATCAGTTATTTTGGAATAGTGATTCATTTCGTTCAGCTCAGCTGAATATTGGATTATCCACTTAGGACCTTAACTTCACACAGAACTGTGTGAATATGAGTTAAAGGCAAACTATGCAGGATTCTCCCCCAAGAAGCAGCGCAGGGAAAATAATCTCTCTCAATCATCACCCACAAGCCTCCAGAAGCGCGTGGCAGTGCCTGCATCCGCAGAGACCACGCACTCCGCCTGTACTTTTTTCTGTTTTCTCATTATATTGCTGTGCTTGGGACACTTAACCAACACTCAACAATGAAGTATCTTTCTGGTGCATTTACAAACAGCAACTGACAAATCCTACTTATTCTACCTTTAAAAGGTGGGATAAGTCATTCTGTAGAAAGATAGTTGATTGATGCATCTCATTCCCAGGTCATTAAATACCAACACTTTGGATGGGTGGCTCGGACCACTGAACTATCAGCCTAACCCAAAGCATCAGTTATTTGACTACCTGGGAATGAACAACAATCAACTACTAACCCTTCTCCATACACATGTGCTGGCCTGACTTGACTTGGTTTGACTCGGTACAGTAGCCCAGTATGACAGGGATTCACATCTCCATTACAACAGGGCTACCCACTTGATCGAGTGGCTGTCAACAGCAAATAAACACTTAATTTCCTTTAAATTCTTCATAATAAACGTCCCCTGATATTTTCTTTTTCTTTTTTTTTTATTATGAAACAGCAAAATCAGGATATGTTGGATTTTCATCAGCATTAACCGAGCACAACTCCTATATTGCTCAAAGCGAACACGAAACAGTAAAATAAAGTAGAAATCTTAAAGTAAACTAGCCTTAAAACTACAGAGATTCAGTTAGAAGCTACAAAAGTACTGAAAGCTGAACACACAGACACTTTTAAAAAAACACCTTTCTCTCTGGTCATGTGCACATATGAGCTGAGTCTTGCAACACGCATTTGTTTAAGCAGAAGAAGGGAGGTTATCACAGGTTGGCCATAGTGGACAAGACATCACCGCAACCCACTTGAAGGTCAGGCACACTTTGGCTTCACTCCGGAGATGGTCCATCTCGGGCAAGCTTGGCATAGCTCAGCGTGTTAAAAGTGGTAATGGAAATGCAAATCAGCACAGCATGGTTTGACTCGGCGCGGCCACAAGTGACAATGGAAAACATCTTTCAGAGCAACCCTAGCAAGAAGTCAGACATGCATAGCGTCCTCGTGACTTTCAGGAATGAAAATTGGACTTCTTCCTCACTTTCTCTGTACACGTTCTCGACTTTAAAACTCGGGGCGTTTTCTGTCACAAACCTGACCAGTTCTGATCAGCGCTGCTTATCTTTTGGCATAGATAATTCCTTTGTGAATTGTTCTTTCCAGCCCAGTTACCGCACTTCTGATGGATGAGTAACTAGGCCAGCGAAGGAAAGCCCACCTCTGTTTCAGCTTTGTTTTGTGCAGCGGCGTGAAACAGCCGTTACGAGTCTGAGAAACCGAGTGCCTGAGCAGACAGGTGAAAGACAGGAGCCGTAAGAGTGATAGAGAGTGGGAGGGACTGGCAGAGGAAGGAGAACCTAATGGGGAAGAGTGAGTGCAGCGGCGGCAGAGTCATTGTCAGTCTGACTTATCTTCTGTGTGCCACTCATGAAACATTCAGCTGTAGCTCACGTTTCTTTACCCCCCCGCCCGTCACCTCGCCTTGCCTCTCCTCCCTTCTCTCGCCTCTCTCCCTCTTTCCTCCACCTCTGGTTATCTGTCGATTGTTTTCCCAGTGCTGAGGCTGTCTCTTATACACATCTAGATGTGTATAAGAGACAGCAACAAGAACTTGTTAGCCCAAACATGCTGCTCTTGCGGAAAAACTCCACAATTTAATGGGATGCCGTCAACAGGAGAGTCAATACAGGTTAGGGTTGAAATGCAGGTAAGGACCGAGAAGAAGTGACAGAGGCAGCAGGTTGGAGAGTGAAAGTGACTAGTGGCCAAAAAAGCTGCAGGCTTTGGATCAGATTCAGATTAGAAAAAGGCTTATATGCCATTTTAAGGGTACTGTTACATGATTTAAAGGATTTACTACAGGAAATCATGAAATCTTCTCCATCTGTACTCATGTTAAGTAGCTAAGTGCAGACACAGCAAAGGAAAAGAGAGTGAAAGGACTTGAGGTGGACGTCTAAGTTGTGTCTGCACAATTATGTCATGACCCAAATATGTTCTGCACCAGCAGCACTTAACTTACATTATATCGGAGGAGTGCGCGTCCTCTGAGACCGAGCGGCTGAGTAAGGATGCCATTTCTCTGCAAACTCTCCATGTCATGTTTTTTGGTTCCAACAATGTCGAGCTCTTCCACGTCTTAAATTATAAAAGAATAATCAGAGCACTCCAGCTCTCTGTGGGACGTCTCTTGCTAACAAATGAGTGTGCTTTCTTCTTGTCTTGCAGAACAGAGTCTGTTGCGGAGAAGATGCTGACAAATTGGTTTGCCTTCTTGCTCCACAAATTTCTCAAGGTAAAACAAAATCCTTCTTGCACCTTATCGCTACAGGTGTCAAAGTGATATACTGTGACAATGCTTCTTAAAATTATCACCACTGATTTTGTAATAGACTGCTGCATATGTTTTTGTTGTAGCTGTCATTTTAACTGTCTGATATTGATTAGTTTTATGGATGTTGTGGAGAGATAATGGTTAACTGTGGGGTCAAACACATCTCCAGCTTTGCAATTCAAAAGAGAGAAAAGCTCAGTTTTATTATGTTTGATGTGTCATGCTCTAGTTACCGAGTCTCATCGTCTGTGCTGATGAATACAGATCTCTTTCCTTCCTTCACTTCTTCCCTGTCTCATTTTCCTTTTCTCCCACCTTTCGCTCTAATCCCTGGGTTCCCTTCCAAAACAAAGGAGTGTGCTGGCGAGCCTCTGTTCATGCTGTTCTGTGCCATCAAACAGCAAATGGAGAAGGGACCCATAGACTCCATAACTGGAGAGGCACGTTATTCCCTCAGTGAGGACAAACTCATCCGACAGCAGATTGAATACAAGACGCTGGTGAGTCATAAAGACATTAATGAAAAAGAGAAAAAAGTCCAAAATTTTGTCTGTATTCATTTTTGTACATCTATTGGCAATGAGCCTTGACAGATCCACAGAAATGCAGCATGTGCCAGGGCTGTGGCTGTAATTTTATGAATGCTTTGAATATTTGGATAGCTCCAATAAGATAACGGCACTGGACAAATAATTTCACACAGCCAGATTTCCATCTCGCCAAGCTTAAGGAGATTTTGACAAAAGTTCTTCATAACAAACTGAGGAAATTAAAGATGTTCCTGGTGACTAATTTCCCTGTCAATTAAATGGAAATTTTAATTTAGACTTTGATTAGTCTAAAAGTAAGAAAACAGCCAGAAAACAATCAAAACTGAGCACAGTTTATCATAGCAGATGCTATTTACACCTGGGTTGCAATAACCTGTGTGGCTATTTACACCCGGGGGGGAATAGCAAATGTGGCTATTTACAACCAACTGTATATAGCTTAGTATGGCAGAGACAAACACCCAGGTGCCCATAACCAACAATGTTATTTGCACCTGGGGTGTAAATAGTCAATGTGTCTATTAACATCTACATGGCTCTGACAAGTCATATTTCCCCAAACCCAACCAGGGCGTTTTGTTGTCTGATCTTAAACCAAACTGTGACTGAAAACTAAAAAACTTGTCGCTCTTTATAGCTAAAATAAGTGAGCATGTGTGAACAGCCGAACTGCTGTTGTGTGCATAGAAATACCCGGGTGAAAATAGACACTTGATAAGGATAAACACTATCTGAAAAAATGTTCAGTTTACTAAGAGCTATTTGAAGCTATTAATCACATTCTTAAATTACCAAATCATATTTCAGACACTACTGAAATCGGTGGCATCCTACAAGACATGACAACAACTCACTAAATACTTTTCAGACCAAGCAGGATCACAGTAACTGCAGGTAAACAACATCATGTACTGGCAGCTAATGTTAGCTGCCAGTAAACTAACACAGTGTGGCTAATGTCAGCAGTGCTAGCAGCAGCACCATGCTCTCCTTGCAGATTAACAGCCACATGCCTGTGCTGAATGTGGTTTTGCATTGCTCCAGATGAGCGGTTATATACAGAACCTTATTTTCATTTTCTAGAACAAAATGCTGCCAAACCGCGCTGGTTTTACGAGATGTCATTTGTCCCACTTTGATGATTACAACATCCAGGCCATCTGGGCATTCGGGCATTAGCATGTCTGGCTTTCTACCTTATAAAATTTTAGTAATTAGTTTAACTGACTAGTATTTCTGGTGCCAACTACCGAGGGTAGCGACATTTAATCGTTTAGTTGACTAATCACACCCATCCCAAGAGGAAATAAGGCCTTAAATGTTGACACAGCCGTTCAATTAGCTGTGAGTTTAACTCCAGTCTCAGCTTCACTTTCTTATTTGCATAAACATCAATATGTTCAAGTATGTCCTTCTCACTGCTTACTCCCATTGTGGGTTTGTAGAGGGAGTAGACTGCAGAGAGTAGAGAGAGGGCACAATATGTGAAGTATTTCATACTATTGCTATTCTCCTACATAAACATCTCCACTAATTTGAAGCAGTTTGTAGTGCAGATGCAAAGAATTGATCTCTCACAGGCCTCCCATCACAAAACATTATATTCATTTGTCAGATGCTTTTATTCGGGTTTATTGCCAAGTAGGTTCACACATGCAAGGAATTTTAGTGTTTTGATGCATAACAAAAAACACTGTAAGTAGAAAAATATAAAGATTTAAAAAAGTAGGTACTGCAAGTCAAAAGGCATAAATAGAAAATGGACAATAAAATATGGAAAAATGTTTTAAAAATATGTGCAATGTTATGCCAAGGAAAGGCTGTATAGATTTGTGCAGGACTGTGCAAACTATTCATCAGGGAACACACCAAAGTTCATAGTATGGAGTACAAGAATATTCACAATATACAAGATAGCAATCCAAAGCAGGATGTATTCCAAAAAGATGTGCATTAATGTTACACACTGAGTCAGAAATATTTTCCCATACAGACACATCAATAGAAATTTAGAATTTAGTGTCTTGCTCGAGGACACTTCAGCGTGTAAACTATCGTCTGTACCACACATACTGCAGTTTTATTGATTTTAAGTTCAACCACAGTTCTGTTTTGGCCCTTTTCTGATGAACTTTTGTGCTTAAAGATATATTTTGGATTATTTAAAGTAGGGTTGTATGAGGTACTGATCCATAGGCAATGTACTAGCAACAGATCGAACACAGAAGTTGCTGGACTACTGCTGCCTAGATTTGTTAGTTAGTTTGTGTTATTGTGAGACGAGGATGAATCCACACTATCCTTTTAAAACTCCAAAGTCACACAATAACAAACAAACTAACCGATTGTGGCAGCTGTAGACAAGCATTTATTGAACTATCTCTTTAAGGTTCTCTATGCCTGATGAACTTTGACAAGACAAGCCTGGCTGCCAACATTAGTGGAGAAATAATTAAACAGATTGAAAGTAGAAGCGTTTTAACTGATAAAATAAAATTCTGTTTGAGAGTGATGGAGTAGGGCCACACCAACACCAACACGCTTCTTTCTTTTACCTTTCCATTAAACTTAAGCCGACTGGGCTCCTGCACCGACCCGTCAGAGTAAGTTCCCCCTCAGGCTTTAGCTTGAACGCAGAGTCAGCCAGCGACAGGATGACATCTCTCTGATATCCATGTCGGACAGTCTGAGAGGCTGTGTCTCATTACTTGTTTAATGCCCCTGCTAGAGCTGCACAGCCACATCCTGGAGGTGTGAAATTACATTTCTGGCCAAGATCCTCTCCACCAGGACAGTTTGGTGAGGAGTGGGTAATGAAAGGACTTTCCTAGCAAGCAACACCTTTCTCTCTCTTTCTCTTACCCCCTCCTCATCTCCTTCCCTGCTTCTCTCCCTCTCTATCCATCCTGGATCCCCAGACGCTGAGCTGCGTGAACCCAGACAATGAGAACAGTCCAGAAATCCCTGTCAAGGTGCTCAACTGTGACACCATTACCCAAGTAAAGGAGAAGATTCTGGATGCCGTGTATAAGAACATGCCCTACTCACAGCGACCGCGGGCTGCAGACATGGATCTTGGTGAGGCTGCATTTGGTGCAATCAAACTGTGAAAGACTAATGTCATAATACTGTTTGTCCGAGTCCCTGTTCAGACCTGGTATAAACATGTGTCCATGTGAAATGCATCCAGGGCTGAGGTGCTCTGGGCTGTATTCTTTTAGCAAACATGTCCTGGGCCACAAGGCCACCTACTCAACTGACGTCCTCTAAGTAAACCATTTTGTTCATTGTAATGCAAATTCCAAGTTGGGCCTCTCTTACTTTCAGCGGATGTTGGTGAACACACTAGTAACTGCAACATCCCCAGACTCCCTGAAAAAAATGTGCTATTTTGAGACTTGTTGAGTGAGGAGACACTTTAGAAACCTTGTGAAACACCGTCTATGACAAATTCTTACTTATTCGAGCCTTCTTGTAAATTTGGCAAATGTCAAGTTATTTCTTTCTTTGTGTAAAAAAGATGATGTGTCCGTGTGTCTCAGCATGTTAATAGTTACTACTGTTGAAACTCCATTTAAAATAATAACACATTTTGCATTTTGTTTATTTACATATAGAGTGGGAAAGTCAAATATACGGCAAATTCTTAATCATTCCTGCCTTCTAGAGAATTCTGTCTTAAATGCAAAACATTAAGAGTTGTTTGTTTCTATTTTAAAAACATTTAAAAACATTACATTGTAGAGATCAGACAGAAGAGAGGCTCGAAGACGTGAACGGATGCATGTCATTAATACCTGTCTTCGTCATCTGTGATGAGAAAACATCAGATTTCCACACAGTTATAAGTTAAGAAACGTGTTAAGTTGAAATCCTTGCTTCTCTGACAACAACATTACAGCCGCAGTATTCCATTCTGGGTCAGAATAACCGTTTTTGTTCGTCCATTTCACGGTAATTGCAAATTTTGAATTAATGCTGAAGGTTCACCCAATGAGTCTGTGTTTGTTAATGAGTCATAAGAAATCACTAATAATCTTTTAGAAGAAGTAGATGTTTGTAACGGTTAAATTGAGCAATATGTTAATGGTGTCTGGCAGGTGTTTTTATTTTCAGGATAACAGGCCTAGCTTTACATTGACAAGAACACTGACAGTTATAAACAGTCACTGTAGGTCTCGTCCTCACTTGTTATGTTCAACGTGTTACGTGTTGTTGTGTGCGACTTGCACTCATGCAGTGGTCCTGCAGCCTACCCGAGCTTCCTCGACTCTGGGGAGGCGGGGGCAGGGGGAAACATCTTGCTTCAGCCATAGATTGTATATTAAATAGGATTTACACCTATTTGATATACAATCTAATCTAAAACTCTCCATTTGGACTGCAGTACTCATTTTTGCTCATGTAATTGCTCCATATTGCTCCTTTAAAGTGTGCGTCTTGCACATAGTTCAGGTATAAAATCCCAGTGCACCATGGAGTGTCTCTGCCAGTCTGCTGACAGTGCAGGTAAAACATGAAGCTCATTGTGGGTTGATAAAGGACTGTAATGTGGCACTGGACTAAAAAAAATAGTCAAACCTTTGCACTGAATGGCCAAATGGAGAGTAATGGATATTGAACTGACAAAACAGCTCTTGTGTTTATTTGCTTAGAGAGCGGGGAAGTGAGGTCCAATCACAAGTGGTCACCTGAGGTGCACTGTAATGCCCGATCTGACGTACTCTGAGCTGTCCACTTGTGATCGGATCACGCCGTATGCACAGTAACACCAGCTCTGAACAGGCTCCAGCATTTTCTGGGGTAAAACAGAGGCTGAAAATTTGTCAAGGCACATGAGATGTCGGAATAATGACAGGAGGGAAGAATACAGTTGAGAGTGGGCATGTCAGGGGAGTTATCACTGATGTTTCACTGAAGACATCAACAAAGGGCTCAACATCAGTTTTGTGGGAGACAACCCCTCCCCACATCTGTTTACAGCCCTAACCAGAGCAACACTCACCAACACTGATGTTAAACCTTACTGACAGCTCACCTACACGTAGGCTTACGCCCACAACATGTCATCCAATACCGAATGACTCGGCGCAAATCCAAGTGACACGCACCTTCAAAGGGAGTAAATAAGATACCTTGTAGGTAGTGGCTGATATTGCTTTGGGTTTGTAGTTTTACACCTTAAGGGGCTTTCGCAGGTTAGGGATTTGGAGAGGATCAGTTTCTCCTTGTTGCTTTGGGCAGCTTAAATCCCCGTGAAGACTCTGTGTCATTTGTGTTTTGTTTGCAGAATCACTTTAATTGTCAAGAAGAAATGTACGGGAAGCTGTCTCTGTGACATTTCAGCTGCTACGCTTGACAACTTACAGAGTTTCAAAGAGCAAACTAACACAGTACAGGAGGATAACATGACCTCACCTGCAGCTCAAAGGGACAGTGCAAGACAAACGATGGACATTAGACAATATGTAACTGTCAGACACTTGGGAAACAAAGATTTCCCAAAATGCATCATGTCACACACTCACTATTGATTGTATTTTCTACAGAGTGGCGGCAGGGCAGAACAGCCCGTGTGGTCCTGCAGGATGAGGACATCACCACCAAGATAGAGAGCGACTGGAAGAGACTCAACACCCTCATGCACTACCAGGTCTGTTAATACTTTTAATAGTAAGGCTCCAACTCACGATTAAAGGAGTAGTTAGAATTATTTGATGTGGGGTTTTATGAGATCAATAGTCACTGTATTATGGACAGTAGAAGCTGGTCAACACACCTCCAGTTTGGGAAAGCAGAGAGGAGTTCTAACATGGAAGCGAAGCAATGTTCTGTATTTTAGTCACTTAAACTGATATAGATGTTTTTAAGTGGACGCTGTTTAGAATATTTTCACTGCTTTACCTCATCATTAAACAGCCCTTTTCTTTGGGAAACTGCCATTATAGAAGCCACATATTGCTGTCTTTAAACGAACCAAACTCCATAGGCACAATCAGTCATTTTACCTCGCAGAACACTGGTGTTACTGGTCTACCACTGCCTCTGTCGGGTAGTTAGTTTGTGCAACTGGTGAATCCAAACTAATCTTTTAAAACACCGAAGTCACACAATAATACAAACAAACTACCAGACTGATTCAGTGGTAGACCAGCAACTCACACGTTCTGCAAGGTACAATTACTGATTTCACACATGGAGTCTGTGGCAGGGCTCCATAAACTCCATGAAATGAACTTTTCCCCTCAGTGTCCTGCAACTGTCCCAAATTCTACTTTCAGCTGTCCCAGATTCCACAACCATTGTCCCAAATTGAAGTTCTTTTTTTCCCCCGTTCTGAAATTGGGGCTCATTAAATCTTTCCTTAAGACATGTACAATAGGCTGTACACAATTCTATAAATTCACAGTGTGGTTATTATTGAGACACTGTCATACACCACATATTAGATGACACGTAAGAGAAAACATGTACTGACAATGATCAATATGGTGCAGTTCAATTATGACAAAGTAACCCTGAGTAACATCGCACATTAACAGTCTGCAGTGTTCAATTTTAGTGACAATTTATATACAAAGCCAAATGTTACATACCTTGCCCAGCTTACTCTATAAACAGATTCTGCATCTGCATATGAATGCAGAATCTGTAGGCATATGGTAATGTATAGGAATGCCAAATTGTCGCCAGACAATAACCAATAGGTTCTGGGATTAGGGAAAATAAAGACTCGGCTGCCCTCAGGTCTACTGCTTCTAATTTGATGAACACACATTCTCTGAGTTAAAATTGCACAGAGATGCAACGAAACGTAACGGTGCATATTTTTTCAAGCGTTACTACGAATACAAACATATACACATGCAGTGTTAGAGTGTAGAGTAACATATGAGTAGCATGTGATTTTAAGCTGCTTGTTACACAGATGTTTTGTGGGAGTTTTGTCATGTGTTCAGCTATAAAGGTTCCCTGGTGTGTGTCAAAACACTAGGCTGCACCAAGTTGGGTGACTGACAATGAATGATTCAATGAGCTAGTGGTCATTTACATTTGCTGTAAGACTGTTTATATGTTGCTTTATTAGGTTTTAATATTTTTCAGGCAAGACAGTAACCTAGTATGTGGTCTTTTTATCCAAATAATGCCTATTTGGAAATTTGCTCTGTCATTTCTGTAATGATAATTATCTTTACATCCCAGAATTGTCCCAGACGCCATATTTTTGTGTCCCAGGTTGCTACTAAGTTTTTGTAACGACTCTGTGTTAGTAGGGTTTAATCAGGTGAGTTTTATAAAAATTCACACACTGTACAGTTGTTATGAAGGGTAAATTAGCTATAAAGAAGAGTTTAAATGCGCCTCGATGCTCTGATGAGGATCCAGTGCACGTGGACGTTAGCCATTCAATTATATTTTGACACCTCAGTCCATTATGCTACAGTATGTTTGGACCAGTTTTCTTCCTTCGGTAGGTAGGTAATCCTTCCTTTAAACATGTTTATTTCGGCCTTAAATTTGGGCATTTTGCTGTGGGAGTCTGTGGGGATTGAGCTGCTTTTTGAGCCAGCCTCAAGTGGCCATCCGAGGAACTGCAGTTTTTGGCACCTCCACCTTGGCTTCATTTTTCAGCCCTGGAGGCTGCTGCTTGGCTGCAACTAAAAATTAACAAAAATGCCAATCACAATTTCCCAAAGCCTCAAATTGCTTGTTTTGTCCAACCAGCGTTTCAAAATCCAAAGATATTCAGTGAATACTCACATTTTATAAAATCTGAACAAGAAAATGTTTGGTATGTTTGTTTGAAAAGTGAGTGAAATGCTTAAATGATAAAAAAGTGTAATCTTTTGCCACTGTCTAATTATTTAAGCTCTAATTAATACTAAGCTATTTCACTCCTGCTTCACAATTATTCCTGCAGACCTTGAATCTTTTTCCACCTTTTTTAAAAACTACAATTACGCCGTTGCTGAAGGGTGTTACAGCAGATATTGTTGATGAAGGACGGAGGATTACTCATTCACATTCATATCACTCATCTCACCCCTGCCAACGTTTTTTCACCCTCCCGGTCACATGCGCGCTTAGTCAACCCGAACATGCACCCGTGTGCCTCTGTCTTTTACAACATCTTTTTTTTTTTTCAGCTCATAAATACGACTACACAGGTCACCAACCTCGGATGAGTCATTCCTGTTACTTTGTCAGTCAAATGTTTGTCTTGACTATCAGCTTTGGGCCAACTGTACCACTCTCACGCTCACATGCAGCCGGTTATTCAGTGCAGCATTCTTTAGTTTAAACAAAGAGAGAAATAAAGACAAAAGAAAGCTGCATTTTCTGCACTAAAAGCGTCTTTTGACAAAAGAGGTATGTACTCCCTCGTATCTGTCAAGCAGATAAACAATTTTGCTGTTTCATTCATAATCTCTCTGCCAGGTGTGGAAATGTTTGTTCTGTTGCTAAGCTGGATTTGTATTAGCTGCATTTGTAGCTCATGCAGAACAGTAGCGTGAATTTTGTTCACGCTGCAGATGACCTCGTCACGTCTGCCAAGCACAGCTACAGTAGACAGTATTTACCTGAAAATACTGTACAGGCAAAATGTTGGACCAACATCTGCAATGAGCCAACACTCAGCACCCAGTGAATTTGATTCAAACAGACACTAGTGGGGGTGGAAGTGCTCAGATCCTTTACTTAAGTAAAAGTACTAATATTACATTGTGAAAATACTGTGTTACAAGGGAAGGTCCTGCATTGAAAATGTAAAGGTACTCATGCATCAATTTAAAAGCAGGATTTTACTTTATTAGTTGTTAAGGTGGTGCTCATTTTCAACTACTTCGTATAGGACTGCAAAATAATGATTATTTTATTCTGGATTCATCTGCTGATTATTTTCTCTAATAATCGATTGACTGGCTTGTAAATATTCTGAAAACGGTGAGAAATGCCATCACAATTAACAACTGTACTTGTATAAACTGTTGGGTAGTTTAATTTAGAACAGAACATCATATTTTAAAAACTCTTCATACGTTTGCAAAAATCCTAATTTGTAAACTAACTAGTAACTAAGCTGTAAGATAAATGTAGTGAAGTAAAAAGCACAATACTAAAAGTATAAAGTGACATGAAGAGAAAAGACTTCAAATTTGTACTTAGTCAATTGAGCAAATGTACTCTTGCACTTAGTACTTTTGCATTAAGGTTGCAAATAGGGTTTTCAAAGTCTGACACTGCCCCCCCCTTACAAAATTATACAACTGAGGCCCCCCAACGCTGCCTACATTTATTTTATTCTTGACTCACATACAGTTTGGCTACATTCATTGTTTTGGCCCCAGCATCCCATTCATTATTATTCAACTCTCTCAACAGCCAAAACACACAGAGGAAACCATTAAAAAGCTCCTGACCAGAACTGAATCACAAATCTTTGCAGGCAACACAAGCTAGCAAGTACATCAACTTTAACTACTGAGGCAAATGTGCTAATTTAACATTGTTCAAGAGTTTCAGCCACTTAAAGTTGGAATGTAATGTAACCTGCGTGTGCTATCATGTGACATGACGTGGGGGTGTGTTCACAATGTTTCCACAACATAATCAAGAGTAGCAGTGGAAACATAACTTAGACTTTTCAGATGGCGATGTTGTCTGTTTTGGGGAGCTCTGACAGATAGCCTCATAGTTTATTGAAAATAGGAGAATGATTATTTCTACCATTTCTCTTATTTTCCATGTGTTTTCCATGATTGGTAAATTGGTCAGCTGTGTTCCAGATTTTCCAGGACACATGCAAACCCTGATTTTGGCAAATTGGCACAATTAAAAGTATGCCTAATTAGCTATCAACAGTTTCTGTTTGCAGTGTACTCATGAATGTACAGACAACTGTCTCTGGATTCAGTTGATACTAGAGGAAGCTCAAAATTGTGCTGATTATCAGGCAGGTTCTGTAGCATCTTTTTTCTGTTTCTATGTGGATTTATGGATGCTTGTGTGTGTTGAAAACTTTGGCATTAGACTAACATCTCAGCAGCCTGTTTTTTCCCCCACAGCAAGGCAATGCTGAGTTTTATTATGACCAAGTCCTGTTTTAAAAGGTTTAATCTTAGCTGGGATGCAGCTTGGTTAATTTATTTGGTTATATTGAAAGTGTATGTGTTAATAACAGAGAATCTTAAATGAAAAATAGGGGTTGCAGCACACCACGTCTAAGTAGATATAAATAATTTTGAGCTGACTTTTAGTATGTGGTAAATCCAATTTTGATTCCTCCACCTTATTTGACCTTTACCCAAGTGAATTATATTGCTGTGAAGACGATTTCTCCTTTTTTCACTGACGTCTTAATTGATTCCAAGTTTTAATTAAAGTTTCAAGGTTGATGTTTAGTTCAGTTAAAGCCATAAAATGCAACATTTTCATATTCAAATGTCTAAAGACGCTTGATATGTTAGATATTTTGTTGAGTTGTGTGCATAAAATATCCCAAATGTTTCCAACAATATTCAAACCCAGAGAAAACCGTGAATTATTCAAGGTAATGGTGTGTTTCCTGGCAGGCTGCTAGCTGCTATAACTTCCCCAAAAACACGGGATACGTCAGAGAGTGAGGAAGGAGGTCGGCAAGCATGACCAAATGTACCATGAACATGATTTCTGCCTCGGTGATGTCAGATAGATTTTCATCTGCAATGGTGGTTGTTTAACAGTGAAGATAACAACTCCCATGATCCCACGCTACCTTATGACATCATCAAACTATGTCTTATGTTATTGATTTAATGTGAGAGACCCCAAGCAGCAGAACTTACAGGTTGCGTATTTAAGCGTACAACATATTTGGACTACAGGAATTCAATTGATATACAGCAGATATTTTCAGTTGGACAGGTTTGGCCCTTTATAAGTTTGTTTTTCTTTCTTGTGATGGCTCTGGAGGACATTAAAAAAAAACTGTGGATCATATTTTTTGTGGATTCACAGTCCTTGAACAGGGTGGCGTTTTTTAGTCTCAAACTTTTTTTTTACTTTTTAAATTCCAGCCGTGATTACTTTTGAGTCGCAGCTGCAAGCCACAAATTAATGAGTCAGGCTTTACCTTTGCCTTCCAGGTGTCTGAGCGCTGTGTGGTGGCCTTGGTGCCCAAACAGATGTCCTCTTTCAACATTCCTTCATCAGCCAGCTTCCCACGCAGCATCAGCAGATACGGTCAGTACTGTTTAAGAAACACAAAACACTGTTGTTCATATTCATCCGACGTCCAGCAGTTTTGCACCATCTGTTGCTGTCACTCATTATCAGGCTTTAGCAAATTATATTAGACGATACTAATATAAAGCACAATGAACAAAGAGATGCAATATAAGATTAAAACATATTCAACAGCTGAACGTCTTTACACTGGGGGTTCTCAAAGAGCAGCCCGTGGACCAATGGTGGCTCTTGGAAACAGTTTGTGAGGCCCCCAAACTTGACATGAAATTCAGCATTATATTTTGATCATGGGCAGCATATTACAAAACTTTAACATTCAGTAGGCTACAATAGCATTAACCAGGCCTATTTACTACTGTACTTTTTTAAAAAGGGCCAGATTTGAAAAAAAGAAAGCACAGTGCCAAGGTACCAGATGTTTACTTTTCCTGTGTAAAGTTGGAAATGGGAAAAACAATGAACTTATATTTATTTTTTACTTTATTAGTTTTCACATTTGGAACAGAAGCATTAAGCACTAAAGTATGGGGGAAAATGTACCTTACTAGAAGTAGCTTATTGTTTTAAAAACACAATGATGCATTTAACATCTTTTATCATTTGGTTTGACTAAATTCCCCTCGGCTTAAATAGTGTCTCTGTGATTAACAGACATAACTGATAAATGAGCTTCTTCTACAAATGAAATGATGATCTTAATGATCAAACAATGTAAACACCCATAAACTTAGAAGTATATTGTTCTTTCAATAAACACAATGTTGCATTTACTATTTTTTTTAAATTTATAAACGATCAAAGGGCCGAATTGAGTTTGTCAGAGAGCCGACTTTGGCCCGTGGTTGGTTAACAGACCTGAACTACATTTGATAGACTCAAATACCATAATACACATAAACTGTGTCCGCCTGACAAGGTCAGGGTCAGGTTAAGAATGACACCTTGTAAAAAGTTACTGGTTGCCGAGCAACTACTGGCGCCTAGCAAGTGTCGCAGGAGTTGAGTTCATTGTCAGTGCTAGTGCTGTTTCAGTGGACAACTACGCAGTTTAATGTGGAAGTATGATGGAAAAAATGCTCTATAGCTGGGGAGAAAAGGAGCTGGCTGCACAGTATAGTAAAAATAAATGATACTGTGATTACATTGACAGCAGGAATGATCATTTTTGCATCACATTTTCAGTTTCACTGAAAAAAAACTATTAACATCATGCTGATGTGACATTTGTTGGGGTCTGTACCAAACAAACATGTTTTCTTACATCTGGAGAACAAGATTTGTAGGGCAGGGCATCTCTGCAGCACTGCAGTACTTCATTATAATGCTGTTCTGTTAAACATTTTTCCATTATCAAAAAATTGTAGCTTCTGCCATTTGGATACAGCACTTGGCCATATTACAATAATATGTCAATTAATTGTGCAGCCCTTACTTTGTCTGACCTCTGGGGACAGATGGAAATCACTTGCAAACAGGTGAATTCAGTAGTTGAGAAATGTAAATGCCATTATCGGACAAATCACAAATCCTACAAAAAGTTCTTGTGTTTACTTGTATTGTGGCTGTCAGTCATTATACTGGCTCATTAAATTCTCAGACATCAAAACTGTTAGAACCCAGCTGCTCCGCACTATGTGGTTTAAGTGTAAGGAGACATTATGCAGAGTCTTGTCACTTCAAATTCATATAAACTTACATCCTTGCCTGATCTCAAGTGTAATTCAAATCACAGTTCTAAAACTGCAGCTCACACTGATATTTTATATCAGGTTTTAAATGATTTTTCTTGGAGGATGACAAGAAAAGCAGAAAACAAAAAAACAAAAAAACAAAAACACAAAGTGACAGAAAGCAAAGACAAGAGCCCGGATAGAAAACATGTTTGTAGTGAATGAGTGCACGTCGATATCATTACCATGACAACCAATGAAATAATGACAGCAAATGACTATGAGTCTGAAAGCACACACCCAACCTGCTCACTTGCAGACTACAAAGAGGACAGACTGCCTTAATTTCAGATCTTTTCCTTCTATTTGAGCGGCGTGAAATACTATTTTCTTTATATCTGACATTTGACCATGTAGGTGTGGACGTACCCTTCCGCTCCACGCCCACCAGCCCGGACAGCCCCCACTCCCGTGTGCCCATGCTGACCCCTGACCTGGAGAGTGGGGTCAAAGTTTGGCACTTAGTCAAGAACCACGACCACGGGGACCAGAAAGAGGGCGAGCGCGGCAGCAAGATGGTGTCTGAGATCTACCTGACGAGGCTGCTAGCAACAAAGGTGCAATATATCACATATACTTTTGTAATAATGTGTTGGACTTAGACTGACCTATTTAGATTTATGGGGACTTACTGGAAAAATATGGCAGAAAAGGAATATAATATTCATAAATATGTTTTCACTAATGTGTAATTACCTGAAAATAAGAAGTATTGTGTTTTCGTTACCATAGAATTAGAGCCAGAGAGATATGTCATACTGCTGATATTATAGGCAAAATAATGGTCAAACACAGCTATGTAGATCTAAATCAGTATTAGACTGTGGATATTATTTTTTACAGAACATACTGCTGTAATTGGTGGGCTGCCCCCTAATAGTTGACTAAACTGTTAGTCAGTGAGAAGAATCTAAGTCGACCAAGTTTTCATTTATTCGTTAGTTGTATAGGAAAAGAAACTACATTCGGGAGCTGCACCTTGTAGTTTTTTTGTTGGTTTGTTTGTTTTTTGTTGTTTTTTTGCGTTTCTCCTACTCACTTGGAAAGTGAGCGAGAGACAAGGTGTTTGCAATCTGCAAGCTCACCGCTAGATGCCACTAAATCCTCCGTACTAATCCCTAACAACAAAACACAATAGGAGAAAACATCTGTAATCAAAAACGCTTTAGATTTAGAGTAGATACTAGACGTAGGACCACAAAAAGTCTTAACTCAAGGCTTTGTTTTCTGTAGGGTACGCTGCAGAAGTTTGTGGACGATCTGTTCGAGACCCTGTTCAGCACTGTGTGTCGAGGCACCGCCCTGCCTCTAGCAATCAAATACATGTTTGACTTCCTGGACGAGCAGGCCGACCGCCACGGCATCCACGACATGGACGTTCGCCACACCTGGAAGAGCAACTGGTGAGAAAGGGAGGCATCTGACAAGTCACCTTTACTTTAAAGTCAGCTTACTTTCTTCAAGAATGCTTCATTAGAGACTCTTTTTTTCAGATTTCCCTCATCACTTACAGTCAGTGTTTGAAACCCAATGAAGATTGAATGATTAATCAATATCAGGGTGCACCCTAATCTCATTTATCATATTCTCTTGTATTTCATAAAGTTGTTGCTGTTTCATGAACTTCTTAACTTTTACTCTCTTGCAAAATCTGTAAGTCTCAGCAACTTTTAATGACTCTTCCAAACTCCATCAACATTTTGTTTTCAATACTGAGGTCTATTTGAAAAGCCAGTTGATCAGAAGAAAACCACAAACATTTTATACACATCATGTAAAATAATTTTATCTTGTCCACAAGTCTGAAAATGTGTAAAATCTTTCTGTCTCTCTTTGTCTCTACTCTTCCACTATCTGCAGCCTGCCCCTGCGCTTCTGGGTAAACGTGATCAAGAATCCCCAGTTTGTGTTCGACATCCATAAAAGCAGCATCACGGACGCCTGTCTGTCTGTGGTGGCCCAAACCTTTATGGACTCTTGCTCAACCTCTGAACACCGTCTGGGCAAAGACTCGCCCTCCACCAAACTACTGTATGCCAAGGACATCCCACATTACAAAAGCTGGGTAGAAAGGTGTGTATGTTTGCTTGTGTGTGTCTGAACACATGCAAAGGACTAAGATGTTCAAAACCCCCCAAGAATAAGGACTCTTTGGTTATCACCACTTCCTCACAGGACAGCACAAAAATGACCAGTTAAATACATAAATAAAAAACTAACATAAACCACCATGTTCTAAACAAACACAAACAGGAAGTAAGATTTGCATTTTGTAGCATAAAATAGAAAACTTAAACTTGAGAATCAAGAATCAAGAATCATGCTTTTTTCACTCAGTCGTGACTCAGTGTGTTTTGCAGCCTTGAAAGGTTCATCCTATTGTATTTTCTGTAATTTAAACACTCAACTATGTCAGAACATTGGCTGCTATTTATGTACCAGGTTTTATCTGAACTGGCGGATCTTTTCATTTTCTCTCTCTCTCACCGTCATCATTTCTCAATTTCGATTCATTTTGCTCTTGTTGGTCTTAAGTTTTATCTGTTTCCACGTTACTCTTCTGTATCTATAGTGCGATGGAGTCTCCTCCATTGCTGATGCATCTTTAGGGACAAATTTGGTTTGGTGCATCAGATCTCCCTGCTAGTGCAGTTAAGTCAGTTTTATTTATATGGCCCCAAATCAAAAGAGAAGTTACCTCAGGACACTTCTCATATTAAAGCAGGTCTAGATCAGACTCTTCATAGGCAGAATCCTTGTGTATACGTCAGAATGCATGAAGTTATGACTGCAGATCTTGATGCAATTAATCATGCAGCCCTAATTTACATAGAGAGTGACAGAATGAGTATGTAGTCGAGAGAAAGTTTTCAAGTACAGTCATATGAGGCTGCGCGTTTACTTATAAAAATAACAGTCTGCTGGTGTGTTTTGAAGTCACTTTGACTAAATAAGTGAACCTGTGAGTGACACGTTTCCTTATTTTCCTGCCAAAACACCTCGGATTTACTGACACCTTTAACATTTGATATTCTTTGAGTTTTCATAGCAAAAGACTGAATCCAAGTGAGGAGGAAAAACTCTGGTATGCATGACTGTGCCCTCGACTCTGACAGAATGTGTGTGTGTGTCTGCTCTCAGGTACTACGCTGACATCAACCGCCTGCCTGCCATCAGTGATCAGGATATGAATGCCTATCTGGCTGAACAGGCCCGCCTTCACTCCAGTGAGTTCAACATGCTCAGTGCCCTCCATGAGATCTACGCTTACGTCAGCAAGTACAGCCAAGAGGTGAGACCCAGTCAACACTCTGGAACGGTGTAGAAATGTGCTGCAGAGGTCCTGCCAGTGTGGTTAGCCGACTGCAGATGCCATTTTTTTTTTATATTAAAGCAGCTATAATCCATATTCTTATGTTAACAAAGGAGACACCAGACTCTGCAGCAAGGTATTTTATTGGAAACATGCTAGTAGCTCTGTTCAGCTCTGATAAATGTCCTGACCACGGTGGAGCATTTCAGCCACTGAAGAACCAGATAATTCTCTCAGGAGTGAGAGAGGCTGAGCTAAAAGTTGAGTATTAGGAGTATGGACTTAAATTAATCATGTGGACTTTTAATTAATGCAGATGATGCTCAGTGTCTGTTGGGTGTTTAGATAGCAACATGTTGTTGTTAACGCGCATAGTTTGGTTAGGTTTGGCCACCAAAACTACTTGATAAAGTTTAGGAAAAGATCCTGGTTTGGGTTAAAACAAGTGCATCAGTTATGTAGGTTAAGTTACATAATTACATGATACCAGTTAAGTATGTTACGTGCAATTTAGTTAAAATACGACTTTTTGTTTCACACAGGACTTAAACAGCTGTCTGCTGGGTGAAAGTCTGGTGTCTTTGACATCCATCCACCCTGACCTCCTCCCAATGCAGATTTTGTTGCTCTTTATACTACGTCAACTGACTTCCTCCTTTGCTCCCGTCATAATTACTATGGCCACAAGAGGTTGCCACCTAACAATGAAAGTAAATATGGGTCGCAATGAACTATTTGCACACATGACCTATGAGGTCAGTTTTCTAGTCAGGGCGGGCTGCCAGCTGTTTGGAAACAAGTCCAAAATAACAACTTGATAACGTTACCGTCAGTGTCGAGTTTACAGCTTAATGTGCTGCCCCCAAGTGGCCAAAAATTAATGCAAGTTTAAAGAGTAATGTTATACCCAGTAAAGTGGGTGTGGTCAGTACACCTGCAAATCACTGCAGCAAGGTTAGAAGTTAAACCACTGGAGGTCAGCATCAACAAGATTTTCATGGAGTGTTAACTTACTCTGGAAAGGTTTATAGATTGGACTGAAATTAATGATTGACAGATTTTTCATTTCCTTAATTAATTTATAGTTTTGTCTTGGTTCATAAAATGTCAGAAAAAGTGAAAAATGGCCATCACAATTACCCAAAGCCAAGGTGATGTCTTCAAATTGCATGTATTGTAAGCCAACAGTCCACAACAAAAAAATATTTAGATATTTTATTTTATATACACTTGAATTTACTATTTATTACTTTTTATAATTGAGAAAAGCAGCAAATCCTCGCATTCTAGAGGCTGCAACTGGCAAATGTTTTGTAAGTGTAAAATATGATGTGCAGGTCAGGACATCTCTGCGGCAGGACAATATTTAATTTAAAATGGTATTTTGACACAAATGTTTCTTTTAACAAATATTTTGGTTTCTGCAATTTGAAAATTGAAGTAGGCCATATTCAAGTTTTTTGATTTCAAGTTTCATGACCACCGTCAGTTCCTGCTACACGCTTGGAGGTCTAGAGTGAGACGAGGAGTTTGCAATCCTCAAGCTCATGGCAAGATGCTACTAAATCCTGCACACTGCTCCTTTAATTCAACATAACGTGCAAAAAGAATCAAGAAATGTAAATTCAATCTAATACAGTAAGATGTACAATATATTTACAGTAACCATCACAGTGGAAGTACTAATGCAAGCCGATCTTTTGTGTATTTGTTAGTTTCATAATGTGTGTAATGCATATTTATGACTCCCACAGCTGATTCGCTGGTTTCGTTTGTACTCATGCACATGTATCTGTGTGTGTGTGTGTGTTTAGGTTATCGAGGCACTGGAGCAGGATGAACAGGCCCAGAAGCAGAAGTTGGCATACAAAGTGGAGCAGATCATCTCAGCCATGTCTGCAGAGAGCTGAGACACAAACACATCTACATACATACATACACAAACACATGCAGTACACACACACACACACACATACACACACTATACACACACTGAAACATACTAAAACAGAGGAGTTATAAATCCATCTGCAACACACGCGGCACTCAGATGTGCACGTGAAATACAATCACACATGAATCCTGATATAAATACACACACACACACACACACACACACTGAAGACTTAATGGACCTACTGTATAAACAATAATACATACACAAAGAGATACATACACATGCATACATTTGTACATACACAAACCACTGCACACATCAAACAGCAGATCGTCCCAAAGCACGACTTTTGAATCCAATGTCATCATTTTTTGTTTTTTTTCGAAGAAACTCCAACAGGCAAACATCCAACTTCTAAAAAGGCCCCTATAGAGAGAAAGACAGAGGGACAGAGACAGAGGGAGAGAAAGAAAGAGGATTTGGGCCATCACAGTTGTTGAATTTGCAGCCAATTCTTTTCCGCTGGGTAATGGTTTGTCTTTGTAGTGGGTGCTTACACTAACTGTGTGTGTGTGGCGCGGCTGGAGCTCGGAGGAGAACAGCACTTAATAAAGAATGACTCAACTTGAAAAGTCACTGGAGGAGCTCAACAAAGACAGGAGCCAATTTAATGGGACGGCACATGTGGTGAGACAAGACTCGGAGTACTTTCTGTATGTCAAAGATGAAGGACACTTATTCGCACTACATATCGCCGGCTTGGAGTGACATCGCCATTTGGGGCAATGCGAAGCAGAGACGCATAACTTTGCCTCGCTAAGCCTTTTTCCTGTTGCCTTTTAAAGGCTTAAAAAAAGAGAACACTAAAGACTCTGACGTCGTGACTTTTCATTTCCTCATTTGAAGCTCCCTGTTATAAGTTATTTTTTGTTTAATGAAGATTTTATGACTCCGCAAGGGATTGAAGAGTATACACAAAATTTGTCATTGACAAAGTAAAGTTTTTAAAGGGACAGCTCAGATTGTCTGAAGTGGGGTTGCATGAGGAACTTATCAATAGTCAGTGTATTAACTATGATAGATGGCGATTAGGGCTGCGGCTAATGATTATATTAATTTTTATTTCATCTAGATTATTTTCTCAATGAATCGATTAAGTTATTTGGCCTATAAGATGCCAGAAAATTATGAAAATGCCAAAGATTTTCAATTTATTGTCGTAGAGGGGTGAAGAAACCAGAAAATATTCACATTTAAGAGGCTGGAATCAGAGAATTCTACTTTTTCTAAAAAAAAATATATATATACAACTGACTAATTATTAAAATGATTGGCAATTAATTGAATAATTAAGTCACAATTGATTAATCAATTAATCTAGCTCTAATGGTAGTCTACACACCCCCAGTTTGGAGAAGCAGTACCAGCATGGAAACTCAGCAATGAGCAAAATGTATTTTAGCCACTTTAAAAAAAAAAAGTTAAAAATCTGTATTTACAATATTTTAACTGCTACACTTACTACTACTGCTTATTAGACAGCCTTTTCTGTCTAGAAGCTGTCATTAAATGAGCCAAATATTGCTCTCTCCAAACCAACCAAACTCCATGTGCAAAATCACTCATTTTACCTCACAGAACACAGTTGTTGCCGGACTTCTGCTGCCTCAGTCTCTAAGTCTCTAAGTTTGTTTCTGTTATTGTGTGACTTTGCTGTTTTAAACGGTTAGTTTGGATTCACACAATAACACAAACAAACTAACAGATTAAGGCAGTGATGGACCAGCAACCAGCTGTTTTCTGTGAGTTATAATTACTGTTTTCACCTATGGAGTTTGGTTGGTTTGGAGAGAGCACTATTTGGCAAATAAAACTGCAGTTTCCTGTTGGGAAAGGTTGTTCAGCGGAGCAAAGCAGTTAAAATACCCTATAGTGTACAATTACACTGCTACTATTATTATTTTTTAAATGGCTAAAACACCTTTTGTTGCTGAAACTGTCCACCACAGTACATTGCTTAGCTTCCTACACCAGTGCTCCTGCTGCTTCTCCAAACTGGGGTTGTGCCGTCCACCATCTACTGTATTTAATACACTGACTAAAAGTACCTCATACGACCCCATTTCAAAACATTTGAACTATCCCTTTAATAATACAACAGTGAGAAGGCATTACCTTCAAATGTGAAATAAATGTAGAGATATTTCCAGACCCAATCCCTGGCTTTTGTGCCAAATATAATGTCTCATGTTTCATTCATGTTAAATGCCCCTGTAGAAGCGATTAATAATACATGTCATTGTACGGAAAAGATCCCATTTGAGATAGGAAATTTTGTACAGTGATGATCTATAGACCACCAATTCAACCATTCAAAGATAAGTGGAGACCAAATTGAACTGTAGCAGAAAGCATGATTAATGATGCTATAAGTCTGATCGTGGATGAGATTAGCCTAACCCTGGCCAACAGCGCCGCCCACCCCCCAACCCCCCTCTTACGCCCTCCCTGTCTCATCAGTCATTGTTTACATTTAAGCGTGATACTTGAAATGCACCGAGTGTGCGAGATATTAGGAACACCTGCTGCTCCTGTGAACTAATCTGCTCAGATTAAGTTAGATGAAGGCTCTGATGCCTTATTGATTTTCCCAATAAATCCACTTTGAACGTAACCTGGAAATTAAACGCAGGAAACAGCCGGGGGGGATTTCAAACCCTGGAGGCATTTGAGCCGTGAGTCTGCAGCTCACCATAAAGTAGGTGTTCCTAATAATTCGTACGCAGAGTGGATATATGATTAATGATATGTGCTTGGACCAGCTGTTGGTCCTTGTAAAGTTCATTCTTTAAACATCTGTTTGTTGCTTCACAGCGCTTTCTATCTTTACGCTTTACATACTGACTGTCCATGCTTCAGCATACGATTCACAAGTTTTAATTTTGCGTTCAAATGTACATTTTACCTGACTGCTTGTTGTCTCCTTGCTGCTGTATTTATAGAGTGCCATATCTAAACTTTAAACTGATTATCATGATGAAATATTCAGCCTGAGGCATTCCTTTAATTCAGGGTTTTAGTTCTGATTGTTTGTATTTCACCCACTGCAGTGGTGAAAGATGAACTTCTTTCTGTGCTTGAGGCTGTTTCATGGCTCCAAATACTGTAACAGTCACCATGACTGTCTGTCAGTGTCATTCTGGAGCGCTGCTCTCTATTTTTTTTACCATTTCAGTATCAGTGGGGTTCATGTACTCCCCACAGGACCTTGACTCATGCGAATCTAGAAGATAAAATAAGATAAATAATAATAATTACATTTCCTGTTAAGTGTTGAAATATGACAGAGAACTCATCTGTTTCATGTGTGGTTTGATGATGATAATTTATAAATGTGTTGTGCAATAAACTGTCAGACGTTTAAACTGTAATGTTTTTTAAACTATATATTATTGTATAAATATTGTACATAAAAAACACTCCTATTTTGCAAGCAAAAGATTCACTTTGTACTGTTGTTATACATTAAATGCGCAGCTGATGAAAATGATTTTTGCCTGATTTCTTTTAATGTGATGCTAAACTGAAAAATCACACGAAACATTGAATTAAAGGGACAGTTCACTCCAAAATCAAAGTTTTAGAAATATCAACCACAGAGATGTGCCAAAAAAAAAGAAAAAGCTCTGGTTGCAGCTCAGCTGAGGAGGAAGTCATAAATGTTTATATTCCACACTGTCATGAGCCTCTCACCCATGACTAGTTGCACGCTTCCATCTGTGTGGTGATTTGATTGGCAGTTGTAGTTTGGTTGAAAGAAAAGAGAAAAGAGTTCCTACCAGAGATGAGCAGGCACACCATTATCTGTATCCGTTCAGCCAAATAAATGATCTGTATCTGTATCCATACTCAGAATAGGCAGGGCTTAACCCAATTGTGGGCGGTGCTAAAAAACAAGGAAGGGGGCACAACTAATCGGAAGCTACTCGTTTAAGCCTGAAATCAATATGGGTTGATCAGAAGTTGCTATATTTATTATTTTTAGAAAAGTATTTACAGAACTGACTCAGCATTGAGCTTCAGATCAATATTGTTGACGCTGATAGGAGCTGAAACAAGTATCTGGTACGGATAATGCATTTCTTCCAAATTAGAGTATCATGTGATGATATCTGTACTCGTGATGAAGGAAAAATTCTCATTGGGCAGCTGATACTGCATGGGTTGTGTTCATTGATTCACTGAAGCTCATTCATTCCAGTTTAAAAATATCTTATTATGTAATAGTTCTCTCACTCTTGTGATCAAAGACATCGATCTGAAAGCTCAATTCTCAGGCTGTTTATTAAATAAATAAGAAATAATAACTTTTGATCTAGAAATTTCAGGCTTAGTTAACAACTTCCAGTTAGTCCAGCCCACTTCCCATTTAAGCATCACCCACGTCCAGTTTAACCCCCATCCATTCCAACCAAGTAAGGATATTGACACATTTTGATGTGATGACATGTGATGATACATTATCTATAACAGATACTGTGTACCCTTACACTTGTTTTGTTGTGCTTTGAGCACCACAAGGCGAGTGCCATCTAGCTCCATTATATTTGAAAGAAGGCAGACATTTCCATGGCTGATATCTCCATAACTCTGCAACTGACACAGAAAACTAAATCTAAATTTGACAGATAAATAGTGTTTCAGGTAAGATGAAAAACACACTGAAGCCCTTGACAATAAAAATTGTGTGTCCTCGACATTCATATGGAAAATAGATTTCTATTTCAGATTGTACAGCTTTGACCTGTAATGCTGTATTATACGGAGCTGACTGTCCAAAGCACCATTTTATGAGTCATAATTCATGGCCGCTGAGATTCTCAGTTTTGTATTTTTCAGACAAAATATATGCTGTTGTCAGATGTTGCTGTTGTTGTGTTCATTTTAAAGCCAATCTTAACTCACCCGTATAGCTGGATAATCTAGTCTTATTACATTAGCGGCCCACTTGCATGCTAATTCAATAACTAAACTATTATTGGGTTTTCGTGGGAGGGCTATAAATGCAAGACGATGATGTCAAGAGATCAATTGAAATCCCAAGGGGTGCATCTATCATTCAGGCTTTGTACTCAGAAATTAACATAATTGTTGGCTACATACTTAAATGATGTTAGCCCTCCACTGACTTCTCCACATATGGAAGATATAGTGGGTGGAAAACAAGCCGTGTTCCAGCTTTCTATCAATGAGACATTCATTATCGAACAAAACATAACTAATACTACAACATTTATATATATCATGAAATTTTTAACATTGTAAGCCCTTAACATACCTACCTTATTATTAGGGGTCTAAGCAGCTCGCTGCAGACCCTTGTTGTTTTTGATCTGATTCTTTCTTTCTTTTTTTAATTTCTCCATTTAAAGTGTAACTGTAAGATGAAAATTCACCAAGACTGGCTGGTGGGCTGCAAATTCCACCAACCACTCAGACAACAAAAGTGACACTCACTGACCTCAAGGTGGCACTGTAACAATCAAGTTTACGTTTCTGCAATTATCTTGAAAATAGCTTCGCCTATAGACTCTAAATTCTTTTGCCATTTTAATTGTTTGATTCATGTGCATCTTTTGTCAATTAGTCTTCTGCTTTAAAAATGTCAACTTTAATGACTTTTTCTCAGTTTATCAAAATCCTATTTTCGCAAACTCGTCTTAAACCGTTGAGGTCAATCACCCTGAAAATGAGTCAGCATCATCTACAGACTTTACTGATCTAAAGTTATCAAAGGAATTTTGTTTCATCAATCTGTTTGGATATTACAAGCCAATCAATTTTAATCAGAGCAGCTTATTTTCAAAAATCTGTAAAAATTCATGAATGCATTGAGATACCAATGTGAAAACTGAGACACATGTTCAGGAGTGTCCACTAAGCTTGGTCAAGGGTTCAAATCCCCATGTGTCCAAGTCCCACTTGTCAATAACGTGACAACCTCTGAATGACTGTGTGTTGCGTGTCTCATCAATGCTCGTCGCTTACAAGCATCCAAATACTCGCAGTCTGTTTGGACCCTGTTCATTGCACTGTGCAGCTAGACAAACTTTAAGCTTTATTTTATATTTTTAAAACTGAAAGAAAAGTTTTTAAAGTGAAATTAGTTTTTAAATGGATAGTTCAGTAACTTGATGTGGGGTTGTATGAGGTACTTATTGATAGTCAGTGTGTTACATAAAGCAAATTTTGAATATTTTCAAAGCTTTACCTTGCTGTCAGACATCCTTTTCTGATGGGAAATCACCCTTATACAGTATAAGCCAAATATCAGTGTCTCTAAACCAACCAATCTCCATAAGCGAAACTGTTAATTCTACTTCACAGAACACACACACACACACACCCTCACACACACACACACACACACACACACACACACACACACACACACACAGAAGAGTTGCTGGTCCACCACTGCCTTGTTCTGTTAGGTTGTTTGTGTTATTGTGTAACTTGGCAAATCCCAATCCCGAGTTTGGTTGGTTTGGAGGAAGCAATAGTTGCCTAATATAACGGCAGTTTCCCCATTGGAAAAAGCTGCCTGATGGCAATGTACAGTAGTGAAAATATTCTAAATATAGTGTACACTTACACTGGTATTGATTTTTTGTTTGTTTGTTTGTTTGTTTTGTTTGTTTGTTTGTTTTAGGTGGACCTATTTTAGATTAAGATGTTTTGTTGCTGACCCTGTCCACAGCTGTACATTACTTAGCTTCTGTGCTTGTC